>JAQFZN010002314.1:0-11781 GCA_034687075.1 Geophilus carpophagus | reverse complement strand
TGATGACCACATGTCATCATTACAACCAATAGGATAGCTTGTTGTCTGCTACTTGAAGTCACTTGTCTAATAAAGTTGCTTACATGGATAGCTGTAAACATTTGATTCTAATTAAAATTATTTAGAATAACAAATATTCGCTTAAGTGTTTGTATTCAAAGGCAATATTTAAAAAAAACTATTAACAATTCATATTTTTTACTGTTTGAGCTTGAAAACCTATGGTATTCCATTGTGTTTACCATTTTTATCATGTATACCACCAGAGGCGCTAGTTTTCTATCCCTAACTTCCGATTTCACAGTTAAACAAAAGAAATACTGGAAGTGTCGCTTCTAGGTGTTCCCTGGTTAGGGCTTCAATTGGAACAAAATTGAAGTTTGTATTTGAAACTGTAGATGGCACCACAATATTCACCGTAGTTACTTTTTCTACCGCCATGTGCCACTTTAATCAAATTCATACTCGTTCAATAATTTATTTTCTCAAGTTGTCTACAGATGGTACAAAAGTGAGTTTTGTTATGTAACTTGTAGCTGTAGCTTTGCACTGACAATGTGACAATATCAGGCAACAACAGAAGAACAACAAATAGTTTTAAATAAGTAAAGCAATGGGTATGTATTGCACGCTTTTCAACTTACCGTTCAAGCACTTTAATTTGCATTGCATTAATTGACTTAAATTTAACGAAACAAAAGAGGATATTAATATTTCTACGTAATTGGTGTCATTGAAGTGTGACTTTGATGTGATCCATTTTTTATTTTCTTGATTTATTCCTCACGTGCGTGTTGGTAAAACAACGCCCAATTTGTTTAGTGAGATGAAGCATTAGTTGTTTGGTTTATACCTGAAGCAACTCTTGATTAATTACAGCTGACATTCTGGAAAACTAAAAATACAATTAAAATAATGAACTGTCTATTAACGATATCCGCAATTTAATTTTTCACATAATATTTTATTACAACTTATTATCATTTCATGCTTCGTGATTTTCAATTTTTATATTTGTTTTGGCGTTGTTTACTAAATCATCTGGATGAAATATGAGTGCAATCTGCTAAGTTTTAGTTTGCTTTTGTCATTATACTTGAGAAATTGAATTAACAGTATATTTAAAAGTTTTTAGTTTTTGATTACTTTTAAGGATTAAATTGAAGTTTGAGTTTGATATTACATAAACAAATATTTGCTCAAATTTTTGACAGATCTGATTTATGATGTATCAGTTTTAAATACACAATTTGAAAGTTTTCACTCGTTGTCATGGAGAAGGAAATAAATTCTGTGATCGTTGGTGAATCAGACCCAATTGCGCAGTGTCAGGTACTGCCATTTCATCAAGGGTTTGGTTTACATTAAAACGTCATTGCCCTGTTCACAAACTTTTTTAAAAAGTGGATTCAAATTTGCATTAGACATTTCGTTTGGCACATTGAAGAAAATGAACTATTTTTCTTTTCAATTGAGCAATATAAGGGAAAAAACAACAAGACATGTTATCTTACTCTATTCATAGTGGAAAGTAAAGAATAAGAAAATTTTATGCCTCTCTAGAAAGAAGTTTGTAGAATAATTTTGCATGAAAACAAAATAAATTTGACTTGTTTTCTTTGTACAAAAGAGGCAGTGAGCTGTAAGTTTAAGGAAAAAAATAATTAGACTCATAAAACAACCGGTAGAGTTTTAATGAAAAAAATCAGCTTTAAAATATGAAATCTACTAAACAGTTGCTTATATTAATATTAAATCTTCATTTATTTTTACTTGCTGCTTTAGGGTTAAAAAAATAAGAAAAATTTGTTTTATTACATTGTTTTTTTGAACTTTTTGAACAACCTGTTGTTGATGTGAACGAAAAATCTTATTGATGTTTTCTAATCTGTTTGGCACATCAATTCTTGGTACAAATCTGGAGGTTTTATGATTTAATTTGATTTTTGGGTATTTTGAGTTTAGTTATTTAACTTTAACATGCATAAAATGATATCTATAGAAAAGTTTTAATTAATTTTATTATTTTTCTATTAAGTTTAGATTTTTTTCTTCATCCTTTTTAAATCAATTTTTTCTTGAGAAAGTAATTTATCTTGTGAGGTAGCAGGTGAATGTGTATTGGTAAATTCAGTTTGCTGCATGGTTGGATTCAGTAAGGAAGAAGTTTGATCTCTTCAGAGATCATTTTTTCCAGTTTTTTAGCTTGAAAATTCATCGATTTATCCCGGGAAATTTATCATCACTAAGTTCTTAAGTGTAGTGATGGTCATTTGTCTTGAAATCAATTTACAATCTTAAAAAAAATAATAAAAAAAATTCAATCCTTGACTTTACCGTGCCCTATTTCCTTTGTGCGTTTGATTGACAAGGTGATCCCTGTCGTTAATCTTTTTTTTTCACTTTTAAAATTCAGTTGGCAAAGTGGTTGGGATTTTAAATTTAGGCTAGCGTTTCATTATTTTCTCGTCTTTGTCTTTGTGAGTGGAAAGTTAACACTTGAACACAGCAATAAAAGTTGTTTAGTTTATTTCCTGTTGTTAATAAGAGAAATTTTAGACGTTTTAGCAGTTAATGAGATTTTAAGTGTCGGTTTCTTTTTTGAATCACTAATTTAATATTAAAGGGCAAACTAAGTGCTTTTTATTTAGTATTTATAATTGAAAATAAGTTAAAACTCATTAAATAATTTTTGAAGTTATTTTCTGGGTTTCTACAATCACTGATATAATCATTTTTGGAAAAAAAAAATTATGTAATTCATTCAAGATGCTTGATTTAAAATTTCTATGGTGAAATGTCAACATACAAAATACCAATTTTTCTCAATGTGATATATTTTTGTCATAATTTCAGTGAAGATTCAGTTTAAATAAGAAATTAAAAAAGGATTAATACTGTGGTTTATTTACCTAATTATTAAAGTAAAGAGTTTCAAAATAAATTTTTGTTGGGTTTTAATTAAGAATTATGAATCTAATTTATATAGAAAATGTAAAAGTTGTTTACAATTGGTTGAAGACTTGTTTATAGACTTGTTTATTTTAGGAAGTTATTATACTGTACTTAGTATGAAAGCGAAAAACTACTTAGATTCTTTAGTAGTGTTCTTATTACTTAATATATTAAAACAACTTATAACAACTTTTAATCTGATAAAAATCTTAAAAATTCAAAAAAAAATCTTACAATGTGCAACAAGTTTCATTTTTTTTTTTTAGTTAATAATTTATTCATTTTATTTGCAGAGGTTGAAAATTTAATAACAAGATAAGTTTAATAATAAGCGTGTAGCGATAAAATTGTTCATACGCCATTACTCAAATATTGTGCTTATAACTTAATCAACATTTGCTTCTTATTTCTTTTAAATAAACACTTTCAACGAACAATAACAGGAAGGAATTTATAAAATTGAATTTTCTAGTACCAATATTTTAATCGGCTTGAAAATATATTTCTCGCTTGCGTCAATATTTTTAAAATACATATTATGTTTTTAGAAATTGTTGAATACATGAAAAATATCAAAGTTTAGTTTTAAAACAAAAACTAAAAATTCAGTGACACGGTACAATCTATATTCAGAACATTACCGGGTCACAAACACGGAAACCTTGAAACATCTATATGAATTATTCATTATGTAGGAGCAATTTATGTTAAATATCTTTTTTGGACCTAATAAACAGTGCAAGAAGGTGCTTCACGCCATCCTTTTAAATGTGCCTTGCTCTATACATAACTTGTGTTTAGTGTTAGCAGGATTTAGAATTTCATGCATTTGAATACAAAATAAATAATAAGAGAAATTATTAAGGTTATTATGATTCCATTCTATTATGTTTCACGTTAATGTGTTAATTTAATGATGTAATTAAATTGTGTTAATTGATAGAGAGCTGGTTATTATCTAGGTCACTTATATGTTCTATTAACGAGGATATTAATTAGCCAAACATTTGTTTTCAATGGTGATATAAAAGTTAAAGTGAGTATTTTAATGATGTGAGGCATGCAATTTGAAGATGGGTGGAAAAAGGGAACGGAAGCAGATGTCCATTTACACGACACGAGTTGAATTGCACTTTAAATCTGGTGTTTGATTTTTTAGTTGACGACATTCTTAAGTGGTTGGTAAACTAGATGCTATGGATTTTCTTTTTTTAGTGGTTTTAAAATGTGTATTTTAATGTAGTTTCTCAGCAATTTTATTCAATTCAGTGAATTGAATTTTATTCATATATTCAATTTTACTTTTCTAATTACTTTATAATTACTCTTGGTGTTATTAGTTTATTTAATCTTAACAACCGTAATTAAATAAATCAATTAAGTTAAGTTAAATGAGTGACTTTAAGCAAAATATGATGCAAAATATCAAAAACTTAAGCAACTTTGTACTGTTTTGAGGACATTTATTGAAAATTATGGAGAATATGATTTGATCTAGTTGATGTTGGGAACCAAACATGTTTAGACTAATGCAAGGCTTGCTGAAAATTGCGAGGCCTGGTGCAGTTGTAACAGAAGTTTAGAATTGTACAAAATTTATTTTAAAGCTGCTTTATACAATTCACTATTACATCACTATTTTTGATATTTTATTTAATTTACTATTTGGAAGTATCAATTTTATTCAATTTTTGCATTCACCTAGTAGGATTCAACAGAGTATTATGAAATAGCCCAAAAATCAGTTTTAAGAATATTATTACATCCCCCTACTGGCAATTGCTGGCAAATGTTCTATCATACTCTTCTATTTCTCAAAGAATTTTTAATATAATCTCTAATGCTTTGTCTTAAACTTTAAAATAAAGCTGAAAATGTTTTCTGCTATAGTCAATATAGAGACTCATTTTGATTTAACCAAAACTATATTAGAGCATTAAAGTCGGATATGTGGGAAAATGGCGTATAGAGCTTTTTTATCAGCTCACTACCTGCTGTGAATTGGATTAACTTAGCAATCTAATCCCATGGGATTGACTATTATTGAGTTTGAAAAGATTATTTGAAAACAAAAATGAAAAATTAATTGATTGAAGATATGAATAAGACAAAACAACTTTTATTGGAAAATATGATTGTCATTTATTGGTATACATTATTTACGTATGTTTTTTATAGCAAATATGTTGAAAATATTAAAATTGCTTGCAGTATTAAGAAACAAATACAACATTTTTAATAGAAAATGCTTATAATATCTTTGAGCAAATTTGGAAGATGATATTTTGTTTAGCAAATGAATAATGAATAATAACAAGGCAAGCACATGAACAAAGGTTCCTACAAATTTCGTTCAGATTCAAACTTTTAAGCCACTGGTGCACACATTGTTCGAAATTTAAATAGTTTAAACATATTTAAAAATATTCTGAACTTAGTAATTTAATTTTTAGTTAATTTTATGCTTTAAAATTGAAAATGACTACACAAATTACTTCTCAAGTTTTTAGTAATAATAGTTCACGCTATTTAATGTGTTTGACACATCATAAGTTGTAAAGATTAACATACAAACTGCTGCTGAATATTTATTCTTTAAAAAAGGAAGCTGTCATGAATAATAATCTTCCCTGAATTTAATTTTTATCATGTTACTTCCGCCATCACCTTGAAAAATATTATTACAGCTGTTTTCTACATTGAAATAAATATACATACAATTTTTTATAAAGTTCACACGATTAGGGAAATCTAAACCTCCAATTAAAATGTTCTAAATTTGTTTTTCAGTTGCAATGACACGATATTTACCAGATGTTCCTCTGTGTGTCACTTGGGTGTGACAAGATTGTTTTGATAAACAATTGCATGTCGCAAGATGCGATAAGCGGGCAGAAACATATTGTCGGATTCTTAATCGGGTCAAAGTAAAAAATCAATACTTTCATTTATTTTTGCCAAAACACTCAGCAAGTTGAACATGTAAATTACCCATTCACTAACAGCGAGTAGGCGGGGTTACTCGATAGTTTGTGGCCATGAGACCTCGATTTAACTCCAGCTGAATTACGAGCGTGAAAAGTTTGCCTTAATCGGCTGTGCAAAACACAATTAAGCTGAAATGAAAATAACAAATTCCAGAGATTACGTTTCAAATAACGAGCTCTGACAAACGAAAAGCTTTTCTCTCTCACGCATGACACGGAAGTCGTGCAGAGAAGGCGCGTTTTAACTTTTAAATAGGGGCTAACACTTAGCGTCACTTTATTGCGGTAACGCAGGGTTAATTGTGTCAGTACATTGTAATTGTGAATGTTGCAAGTCAAGATATAATTTGATTTTAACTCTTTAGGTTGCGGATTCAAGTAAATTTAGCTGTGATGAAGAAGAAAATATTGTTAAGTCATGTCTAGCTAGTCACTCTTGATGAGTAAAATTAAACCTGGTTTTAAAATTGCTCTTGGATGAATTAAACTTTGGCCTTTAGAAGGGGATAGTTTTAATCGAGCATCTCGCTGCCACTGTTATTGCAAATAATAAACGTGATTGTGAGTGGACGGATAAGCCTTACGGTGGCAGAGGTGAATAGGTGAAGTGGCTGTGAGCGTCGCACGTGTGTACGTATATAACGCTTTTATTACTCGTGTTAAACCAAATATTTTTATTAAACCAGGTGGTGGTTGCACATGGTACTTGGCTTTATGTAAGAGTGACATGAAATTTGATTAAAATTAAATATTAATTATTTTATTTTCGAGGATTAATTTTTTTTGTAAGACGAGTTTAATGGAGTTTAATAATGCCAAATATCTGTTAATTATAATGCCCAAAACCAAATAGTTTAGAGCTTAATATTTACGTATAAAAATATAAGTGACAAACTCGAAATACACTCAAACCTCGCTTTAAGGCTCAGACACGTTCCGGAAAAGTTGGCTGGAAAGTGAAAAGCCGTATAACGAATTAATTATTTTGATACAACGCAGCATTTTTTGGCCGTATAACGAAACATTGTGGGTCGTAAATCGAAAAAGTGCCATAATTAACAAAGGTCGTTATACCGAAATGCTGTATAAAAGGGGGCCGTATAGCGAGGTGTGGATGTAATTGCTTCTTGTTATTTCATATTTTTTGTTACTTTGATTTTTATTTTTGTTTCACTATTTTAAAAAATCGGTATCAATTACATTAAATACCGAAATACCGCTATTGCAAGCTCAACCAAAAGGGTTTATTTCCTAATGATTAGAATACGTTTAAAGATCCACTCCTACTAATGGACACCATTTGGTTAATGGATTATATAAAGTAAGTTCTTTAAAGCGAAATGTAAAAAGTATGTATTCTTTCGAGTTATTTTTAGATTTTTCCACACATTTTGCTTCTTTAGTCTGTTTATTTCCAAACTTTTCAACTTATGATGACTCTTGAGTGGTTGGTTGAAGCATTCAACCTTGGTCAAAAATGGAGGCATTTTGTTCTGTCTCCACTATCCACAAATCTCGTTTTATGCGAGGTAAGTCCAAAGGTCCAAGGTTGTTTTTCAAGCTGATTTCGATGTTTGTTTTCGCTTGAAAATCCTTTCTCTTCTATCTCTCACAGTCTTTTTATTTTGTAGCTCCATTAAACGAAGAGGTCATTGTATACTGTTGAAATAACAGGATAAAAAAAATGCAGCTATCCAATCAATGGATGCTTAGACAGGTCACCAGATGGCACTTCTCACTTTAATATTTAGCGAAAAAGAAATCTTCTGTCGTTTGCAATACATATTTATGATAGCTATTAACCCTAGAGTCTAGCACTTGTTGTTCACTCCAAAAGAAATTGCAATTCCTTTTATAGACGACTTGGCAATTGGATACACTACAATAGTTCAAAGTTTCGTATAAATTATGAAACACCCAACGGATACCTCTATTTACGTTTTGAATTACAGGGTAATATATCCGTTTTGCGTCATCAACATGAGTTGACTTGTTTATGACATAGAAACTTTCCTACTTTCTAGTAACCTCTAATTACATCAAATTTTTGTAAATAAATATTATTTACAAACAACGTTCAGTATTGTATTTGAAATAAGTTTATGGCGCATTATATGTAGGGATTTGTTGGTGCTTTGTTATGCGAAAATGTTAAGTGCTTCGTGATGTTAACACTTATGATTTAATATCATGATTTAATATCATGATTCTGATGGTAATGATGTTAGTTTCAGTTTATTATTATAGTTTTATTTTTTTATGCGTTTAATAATAGTTGTGTGCATGCAAATGTGCAAATTTATGCGTTTTTGCATACATTCATTTTTATTTTTAAAGAATAGTGCACGACATAAAATTTTGAATATTTATAAGGAACATGTTGGTATGTGTATTTTGGTTTTGTAGTTACTGATTAAGTGTTATAGAATGTGGTAGATGTTTATATTTTATCTCAGTTTATTACTTTGTCTGTCAGCATTAAAGAATTTCGGGTTATGACTTAAAGACATCCCGCTGTTAAATTACAACGCAAAAAATTCAGATTTTTAATTAGGAAATGTGGAAGTTACTTGTTATTTACATGATATGAAATGTAATAAAACTAGTGGAGAATGGAGAAATGCGATGTTTAATATTTGTTGAGAGAAAATTGTTTTTAAATAGGAAATTTGATTTTTATTTATAGAAAAAATATAATTTGGAAAATATTGTACAATATTTTTAAAAGATTCGTTTTCGTGGAGACATTTGATCTATTTATATCAGAAATTTAATCTTCTCATTATATTTAATTATTGTAATTAACTATTAATTTCCGTTCTTGTTTATTTTACATGTTTTAATGGTTATTGGATCTTCTGAAACTTTATAACTGAAATTGAAACCATTTTTTTTTTTTTATTAAATATCCATCTTTATCAAAATTTGTTTTCTCCAAGTTTACTCAAATTGAGTAAAATCAAATAACGAATCGCAAAAGATTTATATACTTCTTGAGAAAGATATAGTTCTATCTACTGGAGGGTTTTGGAGAATATTGCTTAACGATTTTCAGACCCTGGAAGCCAGATTTTGACGAGTGTCAAAGTGCCAGCTATAAAGTGACTTTTATAGCTTTCTGTTCTATTAGCATTCCTGTGAGGATTTACTTTTATGCAGATACAAATCGATCGATTTGCTCTAAGAGTTTGGTTGTTAGTCAAAGAATTCTAATTGTAATCACATTATCATTTAATGCATTAACATAACAGTGGATTTAAATTTCCTTACGCTTTAAATCATGTAAACTCGTTTACCAGTAGTGAAATCGAAACTTGAAAAAATATATTAGTTTTCTTTGTTTACCTAAACACATTTCAAAAACAGAAAAATTGTTGTTTAGTCAATATGATTACTTGATAGAAAGCTTTTGTTCGTGTTTGTTTATGCTTCGTTTTCGAATTGAATCATTTTAAATTTTAAAGATGTAGAAAATTGAGAATTCTCTTTTAATTTAAAGTTTGAATTGAAAACCAGTCGAAATGAGAGCAAGATAGATTTAGATTTGAGATATCATGCTAGATCCATTTTCTTTTTAATAGGATAACAGCAATGGGGAATTGAACAAGCTGAGAAACTAAATTATTATCTTGGCGTAAAATTTTATAGGAATACAGAGTATTGTACTTGAGATGCGCAAAATCCAAAGTGTGATTAGAAAGATTCGGGTTTTATGTCTTTATTTAACATTAAATTTTAAATTAAGCACGATGCTTTAGAAATTTAATCAAAAGTTTAAAGATTCTCAGACATAACCTTTAAATTTAATTCGTGAAAGCGCTTACTTAAAACTTTCTATGCTACATCTTATAATGAGAGAGATAAAAAATATTTAAGACTTAAGCAAAAATGCTGATAGACTGAATACACGTAAGAGAAATTTAGAAATTGAAACTCAACACCTTCGTTGTCTTATTAATTTAATTAATTTTAATTGTAACTTATCTAACTTGAAAAAATGTACCTACAAAACTTTAATTTTCTGCTGCTTGGTGCGGTTAAATAAATTAGGGCACACGAAAAATATAGAAAATAAATAATTTTAGATGAAAAAACAACTCACATAGGAGTATACCAAATTTAGTAATACCCAGATCCAAATTGAAAATACCAGACCTCTTTTGACTCCACTGAAGCATTATAAGCTAGAAGCCTGCCTAGAGAAGGGGCTATAAGATGGTATATAGAGAAGGATTTTACACTCACCTTGGTCAGCAATAAAAGTGATTTTCTAATGCGAGCTGCGAAATAATAAAAAAATCACATGAAAACTATAAAAACCTCGGTTTCCAAATTTGATTTGTATGCTTGAAGTCGATAAAACTGGTGATATTCTTTTGTTTTCAGCTTTTTTTCGTTAAATTTTAAATTCTTTTCTCAATACTGACATTTTTTACATATTTTTGTAATTATAAAACATTAAGATTATTAAATTTAAATACTTTTAACTAAAGATTAACTTTTAAAGTGCTTTTCTTTATTTTCTAGATTAAAATGAGAGGATGCAGCTATGTGGACTTATTTCCATTAGACGATCTTATTTACCTGACACCAGACTCCACTAATGTTCTTGTCCATTTGGATCCAAGTAAAGTTTACATCATAGGCGGCTTGGTTGATGAAACAGTGCACAAGGTGAGCTTTACTTTTCGTATTTTAATTATTCATTAGTTTGTTCTGCTGTCGGATTTAGTGCACGCGTATTGTACATACCCGTGTGCGTTTTCGATTGCATAATGCACAGTTGACATTGGACTTTCACTTTCTCTTTCTTTATGGAAGTTTCTATAGAAACTAGAAAAGAAAAAACTTGACTCAGTAGGGATTACTTTGAAAAACTTCCATTTTCACGTATAAAAGTTGTTTTTTTTACAGCATTTAAATGTCAGATGTTAGAAAAGAAGCATATTTCTTAAAAAAAATCCCTGACATTCAATTACACTATGCAAATTCTAAGTTGGAAACAAACTTTTATCTGTAGAATATATTTTTTCACTCACAAGAGAGTAATAATAAGATAAGACAGGACTTTTGTCTTCACCTTGTACAACCTTTTCTAAGTATAGGTCTTGACTCTTTGATAAAGTACTAAAGAGAAAAGATATTGATGAGTTGCAAGTGAAGTGCAAAGAGTCCCCTGAAGGAAAGAGTTTTTTATTTTCTGAAGTACATTTTAAAAAAAATTGTGAAACGGGAAGGAAAGATTAACCTCAATATAGCTCGGTGTTAATGAAACAGATAAAAAGTCGGATTGCTCCAACTTCCGTATTCTATTGTATTTTATTTGGTTTCCATCTCACATAATCAACTATAGTTAACAATTCCACTTTCTTCCTGTGTACATTTTATTTTTTAACTAACTTACTTACACTTCTTCCTCTTCGGGCTCTTGATGAGGCCAATTCAGTGCAAGCTTCTGCAGGCATTTTAGCTGTTGATGATGGGAAGCAATCGTTATTATCTTTTATATTCCCTAAATTGGTAGCAAGGATTCGTGCTTTAGTATCACAATCACGCACACGTGATACACAAAATGATAGATAATAGGATATCATTAAGGTTTAGGCTTTCCAAAGAGGTTCTAGTTATCAATTGTTAATGTATTGTATTTTCTTTTGTTAGATTCCATTATTTATTTCATTTGAAACTGCAATTTATTCTATGTTTAGGTTTTAAAAGTTGTCTGTCTATTTTTCCAGTTTGAATTTATGTAAGTAATGACAAGACAAGTTTGGTGTCTGAAGGCAGAATGAATATTTTATTTTACTGTGGGGTTTATATACATGAATATCTGGGTCAC
>JAQFZN010002313.1:0-11785 GCA_034687075.1 Geophilus carpophagus | reverse complement strand
AAATTGATAAATTGATGAATTTTTGGAAATTATTTATCAAAAGTTTCTATAAAAATTATTAATTAAATTCAGACTTGAATATTTTTTAATATATTATTGGCCATTGAACTTTAAATTAGAATCATTGAAAATAATTTTCTAAACGAATAAATAGATCGGTTTCATAGATACAACAGGTGTGAATGCACTTGGTAATTTAGGGCTTTAAAACTTGAGCTCAGTTACTAATCGTGGATTATTTTCACTCGAACCTATTCATTACATTTTTTAATATTATAAAAAAAGTAAAAAATAAAAAATAAAAATATATAAATTGTTTATGTTTTTCTTTTTTATCATTTAACTTAATTACTTCCTTTAAAGGTGAGAAAAGGAAGCAGAAAATTTTCTGCTTGGTGAAAAGTAAATTTGTGAATTTAGTTTGATTTTTAGATAACCTAATATGGAAGTAATTTTGAATCCTGCTATTAAAAATGAGGCTAGTTTGTGAATCTACTGAATACATAAGGTTTTTGAACCGTTTTCATCATGCCCTATTTACTTCTTTTCACTTTATTTTTCAATGATATGTCGCCTTTTAATAATGTAAATAAACAATTGTTTTAATGAGGAAATGGAGATAAATTAATGGGATAATTATATTATTGTAAGATGTGATATAAATCAGAACGATTGAATTTATTTTTAGATTTTGATTTAATTTATTTTGGTTTAATTTTGGTTTAATAAAATTTAATTATTTGTTTGTTTTTATTTAGATGTTGATACTCCCGAACCCGACGAGAAGTCCTTAATAACTTACATCTCTTCTCTGTATGATGTTTTCCCTGAACCACCTCCAAGACCACCTCTTGTAGATCCAGTAAGTTAAAATTTTGTGAATGAAATGAACAGATTTGAACTTAAATGGATTATTCAGTAACGGAATTTTCGTTTTTGTAAATTATTTCAATTAAATATATTATATTTTTAAAATACTTTTATAACTTAGAAATGATGTTTATTATGTATTTATTTGTTAATAATCAAAATTACATTAATACTGTTCGTAATAAGTGATAAAATCGATTTTTTTCGATTGTGATGGCCGCCATTTGCAATTCAGATCCAATAGAACTTGCTCCAAGTTCGGATCTACGAAAATGAGAATTAAATAATCCGTTTAAGAGTGAATGCATTTATTGCTATATATTTGACAATTAATGTGTTTTCTATAATTTATTAATCAGATAACCCTGAAAAAGTATGAAGAATACAGAGAAATTACGAGTCGTTTACACCTGTGGATACGAGAATCGATTTCGATGTTACAGGATAGAAATTTCCCCGGAAATTTAATGGATTTAAAAGTATAAAAGATTTTTTTAATTTATAAATATATTTGCGGCACTAATATTTATTTATTTATTTATTTGTTAAATTAGGCTTTACAATCTGATTGTAATCGCTTCCGAGTTGAAGATATTCCACCTAGGTTGTCTGAAAAGCAGAAAATTGCACAGATGTATCGAGAATTGTTGGTACGTATTTTTCTATTTTGCCGGTAGGGTGTTGCTAAAATTGTTTAAAATTAAAAATTGCGACTGTTAAGTTTCATGTTTATTTTTTTTTAAATTTCGTTTCGATTTTTTCGTTTTTTAAAGAAAAACAAGAAAATTGGGGTGGAATAATTTTATATGAATAAAAATGAATTTTATACGAATTTTTAATTTAAATTTTATTAGCGCAAGTTTGAAAGCAAGGAAGAAATGGAGCTCGATACAGAACTTCAACCGGATACTCTTGAACGCAATTGGAGTCGTTTATTGACAGCTCATCAAGAGCGTGACTTAGCTATCAAAGATGAAATTTCAAAGTAAAAATTATTACTTAATACAAAATTTTTTATTCAGTATGAATTAAACTAATTAATTACTTTTACATTGCATTATTTAAGGTTGGAACGCTTACAACGTTTAGCTGATAAAATTAACCGCGAAGCCAAGCAATGCGAGACGAAATTGGAAGAAATTGAAAAACGAATTGAAGAAGTGAGTAAAATGAATTAAAACATTAACAAAAATTGAATAAAAATAATTAATTGACGTGTTTATTTTATAGGAAGAAAAACGAGTCGAACGACTTCATCCAATGGACGCCAAGCATAATTGCGATCAATTGGATCGCGAGTTACGCCAATGCGAAGACAGCATAAAATCAATGTTGAAGGATGTGCAGGCACTGAAAGATGGTCGTTTTCATTCAGCAAACGATTTGCATCGTCGAGTTCAACGATTGCATCAACAATGGGTGCAAATTCGCATGTTGCTCCAATCACGACTGCAAACTGCCTTATCCAAGCGAACTTTTACTACTGAAGAAAGAACTGTCACGAGACAGACACACACTGTGTTTGAATCGAGACTCGTCGAGACCAATGAGCATTTCAAGTTTTTGCAGGAGTGCATCGATTGGGTGGAGAATAAATTGGTAATTTTAAGTTTATTTAATTTAATTTATTTGTTTTATTAATTTATTAATTTTATTGTAGAAATTTATGGATGATGCAGATTTCGGTAACGATTTGCCTTCAATTCAAGTGCTCTTAGATCAACATCAAAATGAACATAAATCGATTGATCAGTTTCAAAAGAATGTGGATCAATGTCATTTTCAAAAGGTTTATTGATTTATTATCAATTAATTAATTAAATTAATTATAAATTTATTTTTTGGTTTTATTTTTATTTTTTAAAGAACAAATTCAAAGGTGAGGAGTTGTCGTTGTATAATCAGCTGCTGCTTAAATTGGAAAAAGGATACTCAGAATTACTAGTAAATAAAAAATATATTTGATATTAATAAATTTTTTAATTGATATATTGATTATTTTATTTGAAATTAATTTAATAGGTGTTATCCAATAAACGTTTGTCCGATTTGGAAACGCTTCTCGATTTTATCCAATCAGCAACTCAGGAATTAATGTGGATGAACGAGAAAGAAGAAATTGAATTAAGTCGAGATTGGAGTTCGAAAAATTTGGATTTGGTTGAAATTGAACAATATTATGAGGTAAATAATAAGAAATACGTTTATGCTTAAATAATAATTTGCTTTTCTTTTCTTCAAAGACATTAATGAGAGAAATGGAGACGAGAGAATTGCAAAAAGCAAACGTTCAAGATCGAGGTGAAAGACTCGTTATGAGCCATCACTCTGCAGCCAAATGTATCGAAGCTTATATGGCAGCTATGCAAACACAGTGGTCTTGGCTCATCCAATTAACGATGTGCATGGATACTCACTTGAAGAACGTCTCCGTTTACCATCAATTTTTTAGCGAAGTTCACGAATGCGAAGATTGGATTAGTCGACAAGAACAAAAACTCAACTCTGTTTATAGCAAGAGCGATTTCGGGTTGGATGAAGGAGAGAAACGTCTCAAAGAGATGCAAGTGAGTGTGATAAAGAGAAAAGTTTAAGTAAATTTTTGCTATTTTGTTTATTTATTTCTATTTATTTATGTTTGATAGGAACTTCGTGATGATTTAACTCGTTACGGTGAGATAGTCAACTCTTTGATTACGAGAAGTAAGGACGTCGTCCAACTGAAGCAGCGGCGACAATCTGTAACACGTCCGTTACGCGTTAAGTCGATTATTGCGTACAAACAAGTTGGAGTAAGAATTTAAGAAACGTTTTAAAAATATTTTTATCTCGAATTTTTATTTTTATTAAAATTTTTTAACGTTTTTTGTGTTTAGATGAGCACTAGAGAAAAGGAGTTGTGTACCCTGTACGATAATTCGCAGAAAGGCAAATGGAAAGTGATGAACTCGACGGGCAACGAAGGTCTCGTGCCTGGCGTGTGTTTCACGATCGAACCGCCCAATCAGGAAGCCATCGACCGAGCAAATAAACTGAAACGACATTACGACACGTGCGTGACTTTGTGGCAGAACAAGCAAAGAAAAATGCGACAGAATATGATTTTTGCCACGATTAAAGTAGTCCGATCGTGGGATCTTAGTCAGTTTCAAGCTATGGAACCTGCTCAACGAGATGCCATCGCAAAGGCGCTCAATGACGATGCGCAGAAATTGCTTCAAGAAGGTCCTTCTGACGATCCTGGGTTAAGACGATTACGTGAGGAAATGAAACGTTGCAATGATTTGTTTGCAGAGTTCAAAACAAAATTAGCTCGTGGCGAAAGTGAGTTTGGGAATTCTTTGGAAATTTTGAATTTGGAAAATATTTTGTTAATATTTTGGAAATTTTGAATTATTTTGAAAATTATTTTAAAATTTTGAATTATTCAATTTATTTCAGGACGTAGTCCCACTA
Source organism: Geophilus carpophagus (assembly GCA_034687075.1). Classification (NCBI taxonomy): domain Eukaryota; kingdom Metazoa; phylum Arthropoda; class Chilopoda; order Geophilomorpha; family Geophilidae; genus Geophilus; species Geophilus carpophagus. Next base: position 7,459 of record JAQFZN010002313.1, on the reverse strand, counting down.
AAGCAGTTACATCTGACTTTAACGAAATCGCTGGCCCCTTACAGAAGACATTGGATGATGCTGAACGTACTTTAACATCACGTTCTCACGCGGCCATTCCTCGAGATTTAGACACTTTGGAGCATTTGGTGATCGAACATAAAGGATTTGAAAATAGTCTTCAGTTGTACGAAGTTCAAGTGGCTAATTGTCAGGATGCATTCCGCAACTTACCACGAAAATCGCCAGCATTTCAATCACGAATGGATGCCATAAACGAAAAGTGGGAGATTTTATGGTCATTATCGCACGTGTACATCGAACGACTTAAATGCGTCGAAATTATTTTAACCAGTATGGAAGAAGCGACCCAACTGGTTTCCGAATACGAATTAAAACTCGCTTCGAGTGATGATATGCCGTCCGAATTAGAGCAAATGAGACGAGTCCATGAAAATTTATTGGTAATCTTCAGTTTAACTTTTTATTTTTGATTAAAATGTATTTAAAAATTTTAAAATTTCAAATAGGGCTTGCAAGTAAATATGCAACAACATCAACCTTTAATCGATCGACTTACCGATGATTTAGTACGTTTGAGAAGATTGGCCGAAAAAAGCCGACCTAAGCAGCATTCGCATTCAGACATAGATAAGTTGGAAAGTGATGTGAAGAAAGTGACTTATCGCTGGAATAATGTCTGCATACGAGTGATTGAAAGGTATATTTCAGAAAATTGATTTAAAATTTGACTTTTAATTAATTATTTTTATTTTTATTTCTTTTTCTAGGTTAAGGAGTTGCGAAGCAACTTCAGAATTATTATCATTGTATCGTAATACAATGGAAAAAGAAAGAATGTGGATGAATCAAACGGAAAATAAAGTGAAACAAATGAGATCTTTACAAGGATTAAGACCTCAACAAGTTCAAAATGAAGTTGAAACTATAATGGTAAATTTGTATTTATTTTAGATAATAAATATACAATGAATATTCACTTGATTTATGATTTTTAGAATACGTATCGCTCAATGGCTGATCATAAACCTGAAATTGAGAAAGTTAACATACTTGGAGGAAGATTTATTAGAGAAGCTAAAGTATATTTGCATTTTAAATTTAAATTTTATTGTAATTTAATTAAAATTTTGTTTTAAAATAGATTTACGACATGCGTTTAAAACACTATAAAGATAGCTTAGAAGATGTTCACCCAAGTTTGGACGCTAGCCTTACGAAGAAACCTAAAATTCAATCCGGTGCTGATTTGGTCAGTCAAGAACTGGACAGACTCAACGACAAGTTCAACGAACTTATCAACAAATTGATTCAGCGATTAAACATGACTTCTACATTGGTCACAAAGGAATACATCACAAAAGTATTTTCTAAAAAAATTATTAATTTTGATTAAAAGTAAAAAAAAATAAATGAAAATTGAAATTTCAGATAAAGATGTACATAATAGAAGCACAACCGATCGTTTTGAAAACATTCAGAACCGAATTCAACATATCGCGCATTGGAACCGAAGATATTCCGATGGAAATTGATACATTGGATGGTCAATTCAACCAAGGCACCACAGTTATCGATGGTAACACGAAAACAACCGTCTATTCACGCTCGATGACTCGTCGAACCATCCGCACCGAGTCAATGGAAGTGGACCAGGACGAAGATCCACGAACCTCAACAGCTTCACTAACATTGACCTTCAACGACGAACGGGACCAATCCCCAACGCGTAAAACCATCGTCACAGAAACCGTGCGCAAACGCAAAGAGACGAGCCCATCACCACCGCAATCACCGACAAGAAACACGGTGCAATTCACGGAAATTCGCAGCTCCTCGAAACGCGTCGAACGCATCGAAGAGGGGGTGAGCACAGAATTCGTGGTGAATCTGCGAGGCGTTTACAACACCCGCACCACGGAATGGATCACTCTGTATCAAGCGATCAAAAGCCAAGTGATCATACTGAACACGGGTCAATACGTGGACGTGAAGAGCAGCAAGAAGATGACCATCCAAGAAGCCGTCAACAAGGGATTCATCGACCGACTTTTAGCTGACCGTTTATTCCAGGTTTGTGGCATAGTTGACCCGAAGACTGGCATCGAGTTGACATTGTTCGAAGCGATTCAAAAGGGCCTGTACGATGCCGAGAGGGGCATGTTTGTCGACGTGAAACGAGGCACGGTCATCAGTATAAGTGAAGCGGTGAAAATCGGAATAGTCAAAGAGGATAAGGTAAGATACTTGGTTGAGCTGCATATAATCAAAACGACCGCATTAACCCTAACGGAAGCGATCCACAAGGGTTATGTTAACACTGATACGGGGGAGTTTGGCGATCCGAAAACGAGCCAAGTAATGCCACTTACAGACGCGTGCAGCAGGGGCCACATTTCCGTGGATCCTGACGATGACGATTCGAGCTACGTGGGCGGATTGTGTCTGTCCGACGCGATCGTCCAAGGGCTGGTTGAGCCCACTTCCGGTCAGTTCTTTGATCGCAATTCTGGGGAGAAATTCACGGTCGATGAAGCCGTGGCGAGAGGACTGCTAAACAGTAACGTTAAGGAGGTGACCAATACTAGCACAGCTGACCGACTAACAGTCCCGGAAGCGGTCGAACAAGGAATAATCAATGTCCAAATGGGAAAGTTTGTCGATAAAAAGTCGCGGGAGAGGTTAAGCTTACAAGAGGCCCATCGACGACAACTAATCATGCGTCCTCTAACAATAAAAGACACTCACGACCTTGAACTGCTACAACCTAACGGCAGAATAACCGATCCTGTAACCAAACAGAAACTAGCAATTCTTGACGCCATTGGCAAAGGATTACTCGACACCAATGTCCAATGTGTCATCCATCCTGCGACTAAAGAAGTGCTAACTCTTCCCCAAGCCATTGGTAAAGGTGTTGTAACATGTGATGGGATGTTTTATCACGAAAATAGTAACGAATTGTTGACTCTGAACGACGCTGTTGAGAAAGGTCTGATCACGTCGGTTTGTCGTAAAATGTTGTTTGATATCGATGCGTTTAAAGACCCGGATAACGGTGACGATGTGAGTTTTAACGTGGCTGTAAGTAAAGGCATTGTACATTTAAGATCGGGGATGATGATGGATCCCGAGACCAAGAAGCCAATCAGCATGCACGATGGTTTGACATTGAAACTGGTGCAACCACAGATTGTTGACATGTTTAATAAACCGATTGGGATTGTTGATGAGAAGGGAAAAGAATTGACTGTTTTAGAGGCGGTGAGCAAAGGGTTGATTGATCATAAAACCGGACAGGTATGTGACCCTAAGAGTAAACAACCCATGCCCTTGGTTGAGGCTATGGACAAGGGGTTGATTACCCAACAAGGGGCGAGTTTGTTGAAAGCTTTGCTCAGTATAACTGTAACAACTGCAACGGTTACTAAAAGAATTACTAAATACGTGACCACAACTGTGGTTAAAATTACTGTACAAGATGCTATTAGACGTGGACTTATCGACGAAGATAAGGGGACTTTCACTGAACCAACCACTGGTCAGGTAATGACCATTGAAGATGCTGTTGCTTCGGGCATTTTAGGACTAACAAGCGAATGGCCAGAAGCATTGCCGCAGGATAAGAGGAAAAGTTCCCCGAGTGACGGTACCCCGAGTAAAGGTGCCCCGAGTAAAGGTGCCCCGAGTGCTCCTTCACCTTCCAGATCTCCTCCAGCTAAAAAAGCTGCTTTACCCAAAGCGACATCCCCAACCAAAACTCCTTCCAGATTCGGTCCTACCGAAGAAACTCCTCGTGAAAAACTGCTTCGAGAAATTAGGGAACGAACACCTTCTCCTACCAAAAAGACCCTTGTCTTGCAGGAGACAGCTCCCGTTACCCAATCTCCAATCCAACAAACCCATGTTGTTAAATCATCCACTGAATTGCAGTTTAAACGCGAACCTTCACCTCCCAAAACCCCTGTCACACCTGCAAGTCCTAGCAAAGACAAGCCGCTTTTTCGAGATACAGTTCCAGATGACGGAAAAGTGAGGAGAAAGAGTCCAACTCGAGAGATGGAGTCGCCAATAAGATCTGCAATTGTGACTTCGGTGAAAAGTGAGAAGAGGAGGACAGTTATTGAAGACGTGCAGCCGAAGGAGCCGAAAAAGGTAGAAAGTACTTTTGGTAATTGGCCTTCCCCTACTAAGGAAGTTGGTAGCACCTACCATCCTACTACTACTAACGGTGATTTGGAAGAACCATCTTCTCCTACTACCACTACTTATACCACTATCACCACCACTAAGCACACAACCCAACTCCTCGAGTTCCCACCAGATGGCTGGTTCCTTAAAGAAGCCATTGATAGGAAATTATTCAATTCTGACACTGGGTTATTTACAGTTCCTGGCACTGATCGGTTAGTTTCACTTGAGGAAACAATTACTTTAGGGATAATTGACCCCTCTTCAGCTGTTGTTGTTGAAGAACCCAAATCCCCACGCACTATTAGTCTTGTAAGGGCAATTGAAAGGGATATTTTAGATTCTTTAGGTAGATATAAAGATCCGAAAAGTAATAAAAAGGTTAGTTTAAGTAAAGGTATTAAGAAGGGGTTGGTTGTTTTGAAAGATAGGGACCCGGATGTTGAGCATAAACAAACACTTAAGAGAATTGAGATCACTAAAGTGAGTGGAATGCCTGACAAAGTTGAGGTTTTTGATTCGGATGAAGAGCCACAGTATGTTACTAAGATGATCACTTTGCTGACTCTGTTTGGTAAGGAGCCTATTCAGTTATCACGTGATGTTATTTTGGATCCACAATCACTTACTGTGCAGTCAAGTGGTCAGATCATGGAATTGTGGCCTGCGATTAAGGAAGGAAGGGTTAATCCACACGATTTTACTGTCAAGGATCCTAAAACTGGTCAAGATATCTCATTGGCTGAAGCTATTGAGAAAGGAATGGTGGATGAAAATACTGGTGAATATAAGGAAAGTGACACAAAGAAAATTCCATTAAAACAAGCTGCTAAACAAGGTGTTTTAGCTGTTGTTACTGCGCCTTTGAAGGCTGGAAAAGCTGTAAAGAAAGGTATTTCGAAGTCTGTGAAATCTCTGTCTAAGATATTTTCAAAGGACACACCTGAGACTCCATTGGAACCTGAAGATGAAGATGAAACAGTTGCAGAACCTGGTGTTGGGGAGGAATCTCCTGAGCCAGACGAACCCAAGAAGCAGGTCAGTAAAGAAGAACTTAGGAAACAGTTTTTCTCTATCCCTGAACCTGAAGAGTCACCAAAAAAGACATATAAGCTTCCAGAGAAACCTGGGGAAGACAGAATTAAACCTGATCTGTCAAAACTGCAACCATTAAAGGGGTTGAGGGATGAAGTGAGAACATCTGTAAAAGAACCTGAAGAGTTTCAACTTACCAGAGAAGAACCAAGTATTGATGAACTACAGATGGAAATTTCTGATGAAGAAATATCTCCTTCTATTGTTACAAGTGAAATAAGTAAAACTGTAACTGATGAAAAACCAAAAATAAGTCAGAAGATTACTAAGGAAGAAGGAAGAGAGAAACCTATAGAGATGAAAGATGAAAAAAGAGAAATTAAAAAACCTTCTTTGTTGTCAAAGATAACTGGATCTAAACAGGAACCTAAGGAACCTAAGGAAAAGGAAAAAGAGAAACCAACTTTGGAGGAACCTAAGAAAGAGGCTAAAGAAGTGCCAAAGAAATTAGAAACATCAAAGAAAGATATTCCTACAAAAGAGGTTAAAAGTCCAACTAAAGAAGTGCCAAAGAAAGTGGAACCTAAAGGTATTCCTACAAAAGATGTTAAAAGTCCAACTAAAGAAATGCCAAAGAAAGTGGAACCTAAAGATATTCCTATAAAAGAGGTTAAAAGTCCAACTAAAGAGATGCCAAAGAAAGTGGAACCTAAAGGCATTCTTACAAAAGAGGTTAAAAGTCCAACTAAAGAAATGCCAAAGAAAGTGGAACCTAAACCTACAAAAGAGGTTAAAAGTCCAACTAAAGAAATGCCTAAGAAAGTGGAACTTAAACCTACAAAAGAGGTTAAAAGTCCAACTAAAGAAATGCCTAAGAAAGTGGAACCTAAAGGTATTCTTGCAAAAGAGGTTAAAAGTCCAACTAAAGGAGTGCCAAAGAAAGTAGAGTCTACGGTTATTACTACAAAAGAAATTAAAAGTCCATCTAAGGAACTTCCAAAGAAAGTAGAAACAAAGGAAATACCTAAAAAAGAAATTAAAGATAAAGTAAGAGAGACACCTAAAGAAAAACCTGATGATGAACCTAAAAGAGTTTTGAAAGATATATTTAAAGATGAACCAGATAGTATATTAGATGAGAAACCAAAGGTTAAACCTGAAATAATTGAACAAACAGAACAGTATGAACCAGATGATAAGCAGATTGTTTCTGAACAGTTTCTTGATGATAAATTGATAAAACCAGATGAAATTAGTTTTACTACTCAAATTATTAAAAAGGAAATTAGAAGAGTTGTAATTGAGAAACCAACTGATGAGGAGTTTGTGCAAGAAACTGAAGAACCAACAATGAAGCCTGTAGAAGAAGTAAAAGAAATTAAACCAGTTGATAGAGAACCAAAGAAAAAAGTAAAAGTAACTGTTAAAGAAATTCCTGAAAGTATTTCTAAAACAAAGGTTGATAAGCAACCAAAAGATGTTGTTCCAAAGGCATTACCTGAAGAAGAGACAAAAAGACCAAAAGAAAAGTCTCATAGTATTCTTAAAAAATTAGCTAGAAAGTTATCTCCATCAAAAGAGCCTAAAATTGATACTCCAGAGATACCTAGTGATTCAGATGAGCAGGATACCGAAGAATCAATTACAGACATTAAAGAAAGAATACCTATTAAAGAACCAACTGTAAAGAAATCGAAAGAAATTGATGAAAAGGTTCCAACTGAAGAAGAACCAAGACAACCAAAAGAAACTTCTAAAAGCTTTCTGCAAAAATTGTCTGACAAAATTAGTTCTACAAAAGAGCCAAAAGAAAAACCAGTAGATAAAATTAAAGAGCCTAAAGAGCCTGTAGATAAACTTATAAAACCTAAAGACAAAACTAAAGAGTCTTTATCTGAAGCTCCAGTTGAACAAATTCCTAAAAAGGTTATTAAAGAAGTGCTCAAATTTACAGATATGGAACCAGAGGAAAGTGATAATGATGATGTAGAGGAATTAAAAGAACCAACAATCAAACCTGAAGATGTTACCAAAGAAGATTTAACAAAAGTGTATAAAGTAGAAACAAAAATAGTTCATGTTCAGGAACCAGATGAAGTAAAAGAAAGTGTAACTAAGTTTACAACACATATTATTAGAAGAGAAGTTAGGAATAGGAATATTGTACTAGGAACAGAAGAATATAAAACAGAAGAGCAGCCAACAGTAATTTTAATGGAAGATGACGTAGATG
>JAQFZN010002312.1:0-11790 GCA_034687075.1 Geophilus carpophagus | reverse complement strand
CTACCACAGACATAAATAAGTGAGCAATAATTAAAATTAATAATTTTATACCAGAAAACTTGATATGATTTATAATGATTAGTTTTTGATGAATTTATTATTAAGCCAAACTTTATTGTGTCAAAAATAAAGTAATTGTAAATTTCAAAAAGTTTTTTTACAAGATATCAGGTAATGTTTGACCACTGCCCTTTAATATTAAAAAAATGAAAATTTAAGACCCCCAGCACTTTTTAACTTAAAGTTGAACTCTACCTATGACCTTGCACTGTACTAAACTGAGCACTTCCAAGGAGTTGCAGCTGTTCTTAAGCATGCAGTATTGGACTGATAGCACCACTACTTGCACCAAATTTCTTTCTTTAAGACTCAGTTGTCCAATCAAAATTCTCCATTTCTGAGACCCAGAAAACCTTCAACCTTCCAAAGCTAACAATCAAATAAGGCATTTAGTTCATAGTAGAAATTTAACTATGAAAATATCTTCTTCCAATTAAATTAGTTCCAAGAGCTGAATAAACTCTACTGAACTTGGTTATGTTTGTAATTAAGTACACAATATAAATGTTATTTTTTAAATTTTCTTAATTATGTACAATTTATTTGTGATATCTTTACTCAAATTATAATCTTTGCATATTTCCTAATTACACAACATATTATTTACATATCCGTAATAATCCACACAGTATCACATTGTTTAAACCACCTTTACCCAAATAAATGATTACTGTTTCCAAAATTAATTTTAAGAACAGTTGATCAACAATTTTTTCTCTTCCCCTTTAAAAATCACATTTTAACTTTCCAGAATTCTCAATATTTTTAAATGGAGTATATATATAATTCACTCACTGGTTACACCACTGTTTAAGTCACCTAGCAAATTCCAATTTTATTTAATGTATTAAACACACTTTTATATCTTTATTATAATACCTCATCACCCTTTAAAAAATGCTTTCTTTAAAACAAAATATTGCGTGAACATTAGTAATTATTAACTGAAATTGAAAGAAGTAAAAGAATAAATTTCACTTGACATCAAGTTGCCACCCCAGAGAGATAGAAAAAGACTTTATCTTCCCAAAGGGCTTAAATATGAGGCAATAACTATTTCACTACAACCGTAATTATCAGACCGAGTAACGACAAAGAATCTTGTGGATGCTACTCCAAACTTTCAATTTTTTTATCTGTGAACATCATCATTATTCACTGGGCTACCAACCACACCCACTCATCAGGCCAGATGCACTTTTCTAAGCTAGTGATCAAAGAAAAACGATTTAAAAAAATATCTTATGTTTAAACAAAGTTTGTTGCTTTAAGCAAATGACTCAGTTGAAGGTATTAGGATTTGGAAATTTATGATAAATTTCCAATTGAATGCATAAGAGTTAAATGTTTTTCTAGTGCTTGATTCATTAACGAGAAAAATTTTGTTTGTATTTACAGAATACACACAAGTAATTCTATTTCATGATAAACTAAGACCAGGACTGCAGATTACTCCATATTTCAAGAATCACTTGAGGTCACCATCTTTTAGAAGGGCCAGGACCGGATTTAGCTATTGCAGGGCCCCTAAACACAAAATCTTTTGCCCCACCCCTATGAAAAAGTTTAATTTTAAATAATCTAAAAAATACACTTATTATTATCTCTTTACATACAGTACATAGATATAAATACACTCATACTTCACTCTACGGCCGATATACGTTCCGAAAAAGTTAGCCATAAAGCAAAAAGCCGTATAACAAATCAACTATTTTGATACAATTTTAGATACAATACAGCATTTTTTTGGCCATATAACAAAACATTGTGGGCCGTAAATCGAAAAAATGCCATAATTAACAAAAGCCGTTATAGCAAAATGCCTTATAAAGAGCGGCTGTATAGCAAGGTATGAGTGTACATATGCAAACAAAGAAAAAAATTACTTACAAAATTGAAAATATATATTATATTTCCGATTTAAATATATTCTTTCACATCAAAAACATCAAAATCATATTTTCTCTACATTTTTTCTAGGGCCCTAAGCACTGATAATTTTGCTCATACATAAATCCGGTCCTGGGAAAGGTACAGAAGAACCTTATGATTCCACTGGGTGTCTAGCTGGTGGTGACTCTTATCCTAATATTTGAAATATTAATATAAGTAAAATGCAAATAAAAAAATAAAAAATATATAAAAAACCATATTTTTATATATTATTTCTTGTGAAATATTTTCTAAAGGTTATAAAGAGTGTGATGTGAAAATAATACCCTCCACTGCTCTATTGTAAAGTATGCTTAAATATGTTGACATTTTTAACTTATCATTTTCTGTTTTTGTTCAGCAGCTATAAACAACCCCACTGAACAAACTTTGGTGCAAAATTCTTTCTTTTCTAACATATTTACATTCACATAATTTTATACTATTTGAGACATATTTTATCATTTTAACAACATTATTTTTCAAAAAAATTTAAATTAATGCACTACTAACATATTATTCCCCTACACAATAAATCAAGCAAAAATACACAAACAATCAAAAAATATAAAATATTATAAAAAATTTTTAAAATAAAAAAACAAACTGTAACAAGAAAAAAAAATCACTAAATAACTGAACCAGAAAATTTTTTTCTTTCAAAGTTCAATTTAAAAGAAAAAAAAATGCATTAAAAAAAGCAATAAATCAAAAGAAAGAGAACATAAAAAGCAATGGACTTAAACTTAAGATATCTCCTACATTCAATGGCACCTCATAAAAAACAAACTTCTTAAGGACAAAGAAATTAAACAAAGACTATTAAAACTTAATTGAAAGTTGAGCATCTGTGCAGACACAGCAAAACTTTTTGGTAATCTCATTTTCTATAAACAAGTCTTGTGATCAAACTTACCTCTTCAAAAGTGATTTCAACTTCATTTACTTGATAAAAAATAGAAAAGATTTCTTACCTGGAAATAGAAAAAAAATATTGTTAGAAACATTAAAAATAAAATATATTTTTTTATTCAATTTCAGACACTTAAAATAAAAACTTAACTTTATAAGAAAAAAAATTGACAACTCTTGCACTAAAACGTGTAAAAAGTTAGAAAAATAAATCAGTTTTAAATAATTGCTCAACAATGACTATTAAAATTGCAAAAAGATCCTTTTTGTATGATTAAATTTTGATTACAAAAGTGCAATTTCTACTTTAATTAATTTTATCTGAAGAATAAATAACCAAAAAAAAATCATAATTTATAAAATTTCTGCAACTCATTCAAAAATAATAATGAGTTTCAAATAGTGACCTTTAAGTATTGCCCTAGAGCAATTCCAGACAGTGCAACTAAATGGCAGCCCAAAACATGAGCAAACTTTGCAAAATAAAACCAACTATCAATTTTTGAACCTGTTAAATTCCATCACAGAAATTATTACACAAATTGGTTCTGAAAATTTTTCAAGTTCATCAAACATCTGATGTAATGGTGATATATTAACATATTTGCTTGTAAATACTCCATTCTTACTACTCTTAGTGCTTTTAATGCCTTCAATCCTTACGTATACTCTGTGTGCACTCAAGAATAGAATAATTGTTTGAAATATGATTAGTTGAGCGTCTTCACAAAGGCAAAGTGATTAGAAAGTAGTACCATGTTACTTCCCGCTATCATAGATGAAGTGGACACCGTTTTATTTGTTAAAAAGTAAACAAAATTGCTTATTTTACAAAAAGTATTGTCATGTGAAATTTTATGATTAAAATAAGCTTTTATAGCCAATAGTACCAAATACATATATTACAGTCTGTATATTCACAGTAATTACATTTGTTTTTCATAAAATTTAACTCAACTAATTTTTCGTGTAGCAAATTTCTTTTCATGAAGTTAGTGAAAAGAGCTTGACCAATCATATTTGAAACAATTAATTTATTCTTGAGTGCACACAGAGTATAGCATTAAAACTGTCAACTAGACTAGTAAAACTACAGCATTTTAAATATCACTTGTCTTCATTTCCTTTAAGTCTTTCAAAACAGCCAACCTCAAACAGATTAATTAAAATCCTTTTTCAAGTAAATAAAAACTGTTATTAATAAATTGAGAAAAATCAAAACAAAAGCAAAGAGAGAAAAAAAGAAAAGAAAACCTTCATTTTCATTAGCAATCAAAAGAAGACTTATTAATGATTTTTTTGTTTTCATTTCTTTAAAACCTGCCCTGTTTTTTTTTCTTTCTTCTAAATCAAAACCTTTCAGTATTCATGACAAGCTATGATTAGGCACAATTAGAAACAAAAATACATACAAAACCCATCAGGAACCATTTTTTTATTTTGTAAATAAACAACACAATTAAATTTCTTTTATCTTCAAATAATTACAGTTTTCATTCACTTTTGTGTTTATTGCAATGTTACTATTGTTAAAATGAAATTATAGTTTAAAAAAATGCATTTTATTGCAATGCCTAATGTGCACTTTAGAGAAGAGATTTTAAGCCTAAATACTTTTCATAGGCCAGACTGCAATCAATGAATTTTAGATTTTATGAAATTTTTTATGTTTTGAAGTTGACTGTCCATGTTATCTCATTTTGCACAATGTTAGTACACTCAGTTCTGTTTTTACACAAACTTTTTCGACACGACTTATTTTGATTTAACACGATCGACCAATGTAACCAAAACATCTCGGAGACATTTCACGGCTGATCGGTATAAAAGGGGATAATTACAATCACATTATAATTGAAATATTTTTGGTAGCCCTTACATAATGTCACGTAGTCTTCTATTTTTCTATAAGTACAATGTATTTTTTTTACACAATTTTTTTTTTTACACTTATTCTTTGGGAACGTATCTGTCATGTAAAAACAGAATTAGGTGTATTGGTTGATGTTACATTAGTACTGTTGACTGAACTCACTTTTAGCACAAAATATTTTTAAATTTTACTTTTAAAAATTTTATTACATTTTGCCATTTTTAAATCTTGCAAATTACTTATTTCAATAAATAATTGGCCAAATCAACATCAAGTATGATGTTGAAATTTTAGATATTTGTAGTGAAAATGATGAAAAATTGTAATTACAGTTGATCTAACAAGTTAATGTATGTTAATGCATTCCCATCAATCGCTATGGAAACAGATTTTCATCATCGTCTTCATCATTGCTCTTTTTGAAAAGGAAAGTAAAAATAAAAAGATATGGTTTTTTTGGTTCATTGCTTTTAATTTTTTTGAGCGTTTAAAATGTTTTTTGATATTCCAAAATAGGAATTATTTCCAATGAATTTAATTAAAATTTAAAAATATCAATTGAGTTTTTAATAGGCATTTAATTGGTAATGTGAGTAGGATGATTGATTGTCAACTGGAAAGAGCAGTATCGTTAAATATTAAGAACAAAAATTAATAAAAATCAAATCAAATAAAGAATAAAACTGAGTAAAAATAAATTTTCAAAAATCAATGAAAATGAGAAAAATTTAGAAAACCCAATAAAATTCAGAAAATTGATTAGAAACGAGAAAAAGTATCAATCAGAAAAGCAATAAAATTCATAAGATCGATTAAAAATCACAAAAAAATCAATACAAATCAACAAATACAATCAACACTTCATCTATCTCCCCACCCCCATTCACTGTAACACCGCATCCCAGGCCCATTACCATCCTAAGATTTTAATATGTTAATAACCTCATCTTACACTAACAGCATACAAAATTTCAGCCAAATCGATCATTTCTAGTCTACACAATCGCTTAGGAATTTTAAGATGAAATATTTTAACTTTCCATCATTCAAAAAAGCAATTTGACTTAAATTCCCTTGCTCAAACTTATTAACGAAAGAAATCACTCTTAAACCTTTAATACCAAACAACCAGATGGCATTAAAATACCCATTCCACCAATGCAACCTTCTGCTAACTGGGAGCCTTTGGCCCCTGGATCCACTTGATAACTGCACAAACTATTGACCAACACCATTATCATAACCTTCATAACTCGGTTTAAAAAATAAACAATCCCCAAATTAAAGCCTCTTATGACCCCAAATTGACCAGAACAAATTGCTGTAATAAGGACTCGATCATTAAAACTCATTTTCCATTTCCTTAACCCTCTTTCCTTGCAGTGTTTCACATCAAACTTTATTTAATCCCACTTTTTTCTACTTCATCCCACTACACAATTTTCATTCGAAACGCCCATGACTCGGCTTAGCTCTGACACAATCTGCACTCGACCATCACATTCTCTGCGCTTCACCAGTGATGTAGCACTTGTCATCCTAAACACTGCCCTAAGGTCAACTTTATATATGAATCTATCAAAGATTAAACCCCACACTTTTTTTTCTGCACCATCAAAAATCTAAGACGCCTTAACACTCTCTACAACTTTATTAAACTGTACTTTTATGTTTTTTTTTCGTTGTCTGCTTTTTTATTCGTGATCTGCTGTTCCAGCCATTCACCGTGCCCTAACTTAGCTCAAACTTAGTTCCTTAATAATCAATAGTTTGCAGCATTTGATCTCTGTTTGTTTTTTATTTGTGATTTACTGTCATCCAAAATTGAGAGAACAACCGTAAAAGTGATCACAGATTTTCAAAGATGAGATGCAGTTGTAGGATTTAGTGTAGCGAGATTTTCCCTTGTTCAGACCTTTCAAACTGGACTTCAAGTAATTTAGTTACAGGTCAGACATGCCCAAACTGCGACTCGGGAGCCACATGCGACTCTCCTAGGTCTTCAATGCAGCTCTAGCCAAAACCGAAAAAAAAAATTCAATATTTATTCTCTGAGAAATATGATTTATAAGCAATTTATAAGCCATTTATAAACGCAAATAACATTTCGTTACTTAAATGATTTAAGAATTTCGAAGTTTTTTTCTTTTCAGTTTCGCAGCTCTCAGGGTTTTCGGCTCTTGTCAGGATAAAGTCTGGGCACCCCTGTCATAGGTCCTAGGTCTGTGACGGTGAATAGGCTGCGCAGTGCACCAACCATTTTCTCTTTGAGATTTACACCATTGATAAACAGTACCATGTCCTCCACATATACCAGGTATCATGGCATCACTAGTGTTAAGAATTTAAACACAGTTAGCATCTAAAAGCTTTTTAAATATTCATGATTTTATTCTGATTTTAACATTGCAATCAATTTATAGCGATCTTGACATGATGCAAAAATATAAGGCAGGGATTTTCAACCATTTTATTTGTGTACCACCCAGTAAAAAACCTGGAAGCTTCACTTGAGGCTTTTGTCAATTTTAATCACAAGATGCATCCCATGCAAAATGCAATATACCTGTCCTACAAAATTGATTTACATGGTTTATATATCAAAACAGTTCATTTTATATTGAATATAAAATATAAATATTTATTTTAAAATTAAATTATGTTGATAAAAATACAACAATATTTTTGCAAACAACATATCCTCCATTCTGATTTCTCAGAATATAATCAATAGCAAACAAACCCTTGCTATAATACCAACTCCAGTGTCCAATAAACAGCACCCAAAGTAAAGAATTCACTTAACTGCTGAGACATTCCAGAGACAGGAAGTGAGTGGCTCTTCATTGTGTCTCAGCTCATTTGTTAGTAGAGGCAAGCAACATCCGGTTCTTGTGTTAACTGCCACAAGATACAAATTACAGCAACCCATCTCTTGGCACTAATTTGGTGGCAAGACCAAATCTTAATTCCATATTTATTACTTTCCCTGTGAGAGATATCTACTGTGGCAAACCTTAGCCCTCTCGTGGGAGAGAATAAACTATAATCCAACAATTCATAATCTACTGGATACCTTTTAATTACTCACGAGATTTTCTATTTTCCCTTTCTCCACTTTTAAAATTAACACCTTTCATGTTCAACTCGCACAATCAGACATGTCAGATTGACTTGAAAAATCTTTCTATTATTCTCGAATGACTGCTTTGAAGAATATGTGAAGAAAAATTGGAAACTGGCCAAAACATACCCAATACAAAGAAACTGAGTTAAAATCTTATCCAATTGTATAACAAAAATTTCTCATTATATATATATGTCAGTTTTTCTTGGTAAATGTATAGTGTATGTTAAAGAAAGAATATAAAGGCTGTATAATGCAATTCCTTTCTAGTGATGTAAATTGACAGGATAACAATTTGTTGAAATTGAAATGACATAAAGGCAGGGCTCAGATTCAACATTTTGTAAATATATGATCAATAATAAGTGAAAATGGGATATAAAAATGGTAGTTAAGGTAAAAATATATTTAACATATTTTTGCACATATACAAAATTCAAATTTGAATGTCCTGTATGTTTATATGATATTTTTACTAAAGGTACACTCATACCTCGCTATACGGCCGCTCTTTAAACAGCATTTCACTGTAATGACCTTTGTTAATTATGGCATTTTTTCGATTTACGGCCCACAACGTTTCATTATACAACCAAAAAAATGCTGTATTGTATCAAAAATTGTATCAAAATAGTTGATTCATTATATGGCTTTTCGCTTTAAGACCAACTTTTCTGGAAAGTATCTAGGCCGTAAAGCGAGTTACGAGTGTACCATGTTCCTTGTATTTTTCTTCTGGTATCCTCAACTTTTGTTTTGTGATTGTTTTCAACTTTTTGTGTTTACTTTTCTTGTTGTTGTTACTCGCTAATATATGCAAAACTGGAGTAAGGGAAATTTTAATAAAAAGCGGTCATAGAAACTGATTTAATTCTATTATCATCAAATCAATTTAACGAATTAGGAAAATTATATTTCGGGAACAAAAAGCATTAAAATTGAGTCTAAATCAATAAAAACAAAAAACAATTTCTAAAATTAAAATGACAATCATTCTTCAAATTAATTCTCAATTTTTTTAAAAAGTGATAAATAGTTTGATGATTTTAATTTTGTGTAATCAAGTTTAATTACTAAATTAATCTTGGCTTAAAATAACAAATGTTTGTTCAGCTTAGTTTAAGATATTTAATGGGTTTGTTAGGATTGAGCACATGGATGTAAATCCAAATGTTTGTATTTCAAGTTCCTATCCAAAATGGATCCTCATAAACAGGATTTCTGCACAATAAACAACTACTAGTGTTATTATCATAGTTATCATTAAAGATAATCTGCTTATGATTCATTGTTAATTGTATATCAAGTGATTAAATTTAAAAAATAATATCTGAATTGTACATAATACAGTATAAAAACCTAAAAAGTAAATGACAAACTTTTTTTAATTTAATATTTTCTCTTACAACAAGAGATTTTAATAGCAAAAATATAAAGTGATGAATTAATTTTATCATATATTGATTTTTGGATTTCAGTAACTTATTAATATAAAACTATAATAAATGCTCATTTAATGAGCTTACTACTACCTCATATGGGTGCACAAATGCACTAAAAGAGCATTTAGAGTAATCTCTTTAATTTCATAAAGATTAAATATAGATAGACCATAGGGGTCAGCACAATTTTTTGCAAAGTAATGCTTGCTTGCAAAATTGGCAAATACATACAATATTTTAAGTACAGTAAGTTAAGCCAATTTTAGTGTACAAAGATCACAAAAAGATCAAAATCTCAACTTAATAAACTGCAAAAGTCTTCACTTGCTTTAAGTGTATTAGAAGTTGTATTTTTGTATTAGAAGTTGTATTTGTTAAGCTGACCAAATACTTAAAAACAAGATAAACAAGAATAATCATTTTTCCTGTTTAATATTGAATGTGACTAATGTCCACATTCTCGATTCAATCATAGAAAACAATTTCTTGAAATCCACAAAATCAGCTCTTAACTTTGAACAGTTTACTGAAATCTTGCTTTTGGCAATTTGTTTTCCAAAACAGTTTTCACAACTAGTTCTAGGATCCCAAGACCTGATCAATAAAAATGCACCAATCTGAGTCAAAACAAGATGGCAGCAGATTTGCATTCAGAAAACTAATTTAGCTATTGGAAAGCAAGTCAAAAGTAGCTTTCGTGAAATAAGATTTTGTGAAATCAGCTTTCGGGAACACTGATTTCCTAAACATAGCGTAAATCACATCTACTTCCTGCCTCGGAAAACCATGAAAGCAAACTCGCAAAAGCAAAACCACGAAAGCAAAGACATTGAATGCACCTATTGTTATTCACTGTACATATAAATGCAACAGCAACTTGTACTTGAACACAATGATGTACTGCTATGAGTTTGCAACTCTAAAAAGCCAGCAATTAAAATATTTTCAGTTTGTGGATCCAGTGTTTCAAAAAAATTCAAAATAATGACAAAAACAATATGTAGGAATTTTAATGACTAGAAGTTACAGGACTCAGCACAGAAGAGGAGAAAGCCATTTGGCATTTTGGGAATACAAATTTATTTTTTTTGAGAGAAAAAACAACAAAATAACTTAAAAAATTACCACTTAAATTTTTTTTTAATAAAAGTTAGTAAACAAAATTTAGCAGCATACTACTACTCACACTCCCTAAAACACTAACTCAGTGGCAGATAAAAAAGATGATGAGGTCCATCATTCTACCCTAACCAAAGAGGGTATCATACATATTTTCAACAAACATTTGTAAAAGGGTCTGACTAAAAACCAGGCAATTGCTTGGTGGACTGCAGGCCCTGACCAGTTATTTGGCTGGTTGTGGCTGACCAAAATTTTGAAACTCCCAGAGTCAAGGCTTGGAACTGGTCAATCTCAATTTTTGCCCCTGCAATTGGCAAAATGATGACACATGTATTTCTGTGCAGGCCAATTATATCTTCATCAAGTTGATCATTGTGGTATATTATAATCTGAGCACAAAGAATTTTGTGGTGTTGCAATTATGATATCATCTGAATTCAAGAGACTTTTTTAATTTGTAATGTAAAGTTTTTTTGTCATATGCTTAATAAAAATGATGAAAATTTTGTCATTTTATTGGATAATTAGAGCATTTAACTTAATTAGCATCATAGCAGACTCAATTTTGATGCTTGATGTAAGAAAATGATGTTACCTAAACTGTCTGGTCACTGAACAACAAAGACAAGCAGCAGTTTTTAGCATTGCTGCTAATGGGTTGTGTCAAGTAGTTGAACTCAAAGCCAGCCATCAGCACATGGTTTTCTTTAGATTCCAAGCTTTTCTCCTCAGACAGAGTGGTTACATTAAGTCACATAATTTACAGTTAACCCCTCCCATTCTCCAACTGGTCAAAGCTAGCTAAAGATCTAAAAGCCTTTCTTTCTTCAAGACTTTAAAGATGTACAATTACCAGCAAAACCCCAAAACTTATGCTGTATGTGGTCACACAAAGCCTTGGTAGCCACAATCATCCAATCTTTTACAGCCATTCAACTTAGTGGAATCAGTAAATGTCAATAACATAATATTAATCTTGAAGTCCAAGCTTTTGTATTCATTTCATTTCCTCCAAATTTCATTTTAGGATAGTTTGTTATTCAAAATCAATAAATGATATAAATAAATTCAATTTAATAGAAAAATTGCAAAAATCAACTTGCTTTATTCTTGCACTTTTTCTGCTGATCTAAGCTAGGAAACATTGATTTCAAATTTGACTGATATGAATTACAGTAAGTAAAATATTTTTCTCTATTAAAATTAATGTAATGAAAATGTTCATGAATTGAGATCAGACTTAAAGATTTTCTTCACTAGAAAGCAGCTAAAATTAGCAGAAAAAAGACAAATTGCATGTATTAACTGATTCTGAATTT
>JAQFZN010002311.1:0-11793 GCA_034687075.1 Geophilus carpophagus | reverse complement strand
TCATAAATTAAATAAGTCTAAACTTTTCCCTGTTAGAGATTTTTTTAGTTCATAAATTAAATAAGTCTAAACTTTTCAGAGCAGTAAATTATTATAGTTTTATTTTTAGATGATTTAAAACCATAATTTTTAAAAAAAATTGATTAGGAGATATGTGGAGCCCTTTGAGGTAGCTCATGGAACCCAAGGGCACACTTTGAAAATCCCTGATGTAAAATTTTAGAGGATATGAGGAACCATGAGTCATGTAGGAGGGAAAGGTTAATTGGTGCTATGAGTAGGTCCGGTCCAAGGCCCTTTCCTTCACAAATAGGTGTTTTAAATGTTTTAGGTGTTTGTGTTTTGTGTTTATGACATCATTACCTGAAGTGTTTGTTTTATACTAACACAAATGAAAGTGTTTTGTGTTTTAGACTGCATTTTAGACCAGCCATCTTGTTACCACTTCGAAATCAATCCCGTATTTTTTAATAAACAACTAATTAATTTTTTGTATCTTATAATTTGTAGGAATAATATTAACATCATTTATTACACACACACAATTAAACTAAATTTAATCAAAAAATAAATAATTTTAAGTAGTATCACCAAATTTGCATGCTTTCATGTAAAAAATAAATTTTTGCATTGCTATATGCATTGTAATGTGTATAAATTCATTTAAAACATGTAAAGTAATTGAAAAGTTAGTTCTGGTAGCCATTATAGACAGGGATGTGCTACCAAAAATTTAACAACCGGCTCGCTAAAAAAAAAAAACAGTAAAGACAAGATAAAGTCAAAATTAAATTCATTAAACTGAAACCTCTTTCCACTTCTGCACTACTAATTGCAATGGTGTTTGCTATTTTTTTTGCTTTTTAAATTGTATTTAATAATTTATCAACCGGCTCGCCGATCTTCCAAAATCTTAACAACCGGCTCGCGCGAGCCGGCTCCAGCACACCCCTGATTATAGAAATATAAATTTCTTATCATATGATTCCATAAAACACGCATTAAAACCAAACTTAAAGACAAACAAAACACTTGCACTCCAAAAGTAAAGGGTAAATCACTTATAAATAAAACATAATATTAAAGTACAAACACTCCTAAAAAACCTTTTTGAATGTGGCTAATGTTATTAGTAGGGATAATAAGAACTTTTTTGCTTGTTTTTTCCCTGAGGCAATAACTGTAGGCTTTCATTGGGTAAATATGTTTCATGATATTGGAAATATTTTGACCAAGTTTTTTTAGTGCCTATTTTTGCCTATTTTGGGGGCTAGTGCCTATATGATTTTTTAATGCCTATAATTGCCTATTTTGTGATTTTTTTTCCATTTTTACACAAATTTGGCTTGCTTTTGCTAAAAATATGCCTTGAACTGTATTTTAATTTAATCATAACCTCATTTATTGCCTCTAGATAGTATTATGATATACAATAGTTTCTTTTTAAGCAGTTGATATGTTCCACAGCATAACTTCAAAACCGCATAAAAAGAGTTTAAATTTATATGGCTTTAATTTTAAGCAATTTAACTGTTACAATTTGTATTTGCAATAGAATTTACAGTAGAACAATTCTTTCAGTACAAGAATTTTGAAAAATGTTCTCATTGTAAGGAAGTTGCAAAAAATTTGATTTCAGAAAAGAGGACACAAGAGCAAAGGGGTTGAGTAGCACTGCTTTAGAGCAAAAATGCCGCTCTTCTGGAAGTGCCATCTGGGGTGACTGCCTCATCTCCTTACCCCTTGCACTGGCCTTAGCTGTAGATATAAGAAAAAAAAAATTAACATCCAAATCATACTTTAGATAAAACCATCTCTTGCCTCTTTCCTGAGCTATTTAATCCAACTTTAGATGTCTGTAGAATATATCTTTAATGAACATTGACATTAGTGCAAAAATCATTACGTGTGTTCAATTTCGTTAAGCCAAACTTAAAAGTTTCCTTAAATGACTTAAGTCAAATAAGTGGTATAAGTAAAAAAATATATAACTTAAAGTTAAGTCAAGTAAGTGACTCTATTTAAGCAAATAATGACGCTAAAAACTTCTTATCCTGCTACCAATCTAAACTTAAACAACTTAAGCAATTTAAGACAATTTGGCTTAACTAAACTGAACGCACCGATTGTCCTATTTGGAATTAATGCAAAATAAAACTGTAAGTTATATTTATAATATATGCTTAATGTTTGCCATGAAGGTATTGGCGCGCCTTCCATGACCCTATGATACCGCTTCCCATCAGATCTGTGAGATCATATCATTCTTCATAATGAGACATCAATAATCTCTGGCTCTCCTTGGAATAAAAAAAACAGTTCTTTCTAGTCCAAATTAGACAGTTTCCAAATATTTTTAATATTTTACTGCTTAATTGTGAGGGTCACAGAAATAAAGATGCAACAAAATGCATATTTATTTACTCATAACTTGCGTTAATACTATAACAACTTCAGAGTGTGAGTGAATTCATATATATTTAATTATGTTTTATTACATACCACATATGTGACAAACTAACAAAATAAAAAATCACTGCGTTTTCACCTTGAAATGTTTGTCCGAACGTCAGCTACCGTACAAGAACCCTTCAGTTGCAGTAAAGCCCACACAGAAACGAGGGCGGTTGCTTCATCCTTTAGCTGTCAGAAGATAAGATTGAGGAAGCAGATGGCAATTATTTAGTTAACCTTTAGCCACCTGCTCATTATTCAGAATGAATTTGCAGTAGACTACAAAACTAAAAAAGTTAGATTAAAAAAGATATATAAATTGTAAATTATGTAGTGCAAAAATTGACCAATAGGTAACACTTTTTCGCATTCTTAGCAAATTTATTCAAACAAGATTGCATGTATAAACAGGTAAAAAGCAGTAAGTATTATCTTGTAACTTTTTTTTAAAATTGCAATTTTATTGCTTATTTCTCATTTTACTTGTCACTTTAACTGTAGAATTGTTCGACCAAAGCTTTAAGAACGTTAATAACATGAACAGACATATTCCGTCCACGGATCAAGGTATGAATTACTAATTTTTTTTTTTCAGTTACCTTTGCCCGGATCATGCACTGCGTGTTTTAAATATCAAATTTAGCGATTTACAGTTGCCATTTTCTATATCCGCCATTTTGAAATTGTAATTTCTTAAGATTCCGCAGCAGCGCTTCTGCTTATGAGGAATAGCGTGACTGAACCATAACTCTTCTGAGTTATAAAAAGAACAGGAATGTGTACTTAAACTAATAAACGAACAAATTCTAGTTTTTTGTTCTCTTAATTTGAAATTCAAAACATGTTTTACAACTATAAATAGTCAGAAATTTAATAATAATTTATTTTGCCAAGTGATACATATTTTTAAATTCTCAGTAACATTTTTATTTTAAAATTTACAAATCTGAATACTTGGTTAAGTGAAACATTTTTTTTTATTTTTTTGTTTTATATTTATGCCATGGGCCAGCCTATTGATTAATTATATAAAAACACATTTTGCGTTAATTTAATAACAAATGTGACTAGATGAAATTTGATGAGCATCCATTCACATATATCAAGCAGCATAGAAATCTAATTTTAAATAATTTGTACCATGAGAAATAATTAAATCGGCCAGTCAAACAATTGGTTTAATTTCTTCGGAGTGGTCTATCGGTTTTGCCAAAATTCTGATTCACAGAGTATCTTGATTGAGCTTGATCGCAAGGAAGAGCAACATCGGGAGTTGCGCAAACGAGGTTTTCTTGATCAAACACCGTCTGGTTACCGCAAAAGAAGCTGTAGGTTTGTGTCAGTGGAGTGCCATCAGCCAAAATTGCAGGTACACAAACGTGGAATATTTGACATCTGTTAGCTACATCCGCATAATAACCATAAATTTGACCTTCGCATGAGAAAGAGGAAGAGACCGATCCAACTATAAGTTCTGCACCAGCTGGCAATGAATAAGCTGTTGGCCCTCCTCTTGCTTGCCTTTTCACCTAAGATAAAAAAAATAATTTTTTAAATATTAAAGGATTCTACAACATTTTTGTAATATTTGAAAATTATTTTACCAAAGGTCCAGCAAAAACTGCTGCAGCTATCAGGGCTAGCAAAATAGTTTTAAAGTGTTAATTTTTGTTAAATAACAAGAATAAATTTGATTGTGGAATACATTAATCTAATTTTTACCTGTGAAAATGAGCAACTTCATTCTATAAGCACCAAAATGGGTTGTAAAAAATCTGTAATCAATAAACAGAGTCAATTATAAGATTATTTTCCTTAGAATAAGGTGTAAGAGTTCACTTTAGTGACTTTACCTGAAGATGAAAGTTAAAATCTGTTGTGAAGATGCTCTTGTTTATCAGCTTTTATATAGAACAGTCACGTGGTTTTTTGTGAGAAGAACCCAACAAGTTATGTTAAGTCAAATAGGTCAACCAATAGAGTCTCACGCTAATGGATGTGTGGATATGATTCTTAATTAAAGAGATGACTTTTTATGGAAAAAAATCGAATTCCTCAATGATAGATATTCTTGTGTAACAAGCTGTGCATTTATAAACAAACGTAAAAAAGTTCTGTTGTGATAAAAAGTCTTTTTGAAATTAACATGCAAAAAAATTCTTTTCAGGTTTTTTTAGTGTGGTCATAAACTTTGTTAAATTTCATACATAATGTAAAATAAAATTTAAAATAATTTATACAGGATTGTTTTATTTTATTCTAGATTAGATTTGTGTAACTCATGTTTTAATTTCAAATGTTTCGGAAGTAAATTTAATCGTACCTCATTTCTTCCAAGAATCTATGAATTTTTTTGCTGTTTTAGGAAACAGTTATACACATTTTTCATCTTCACCTCATTTCAACCTTTACTTTTCCCTTTTTTATTAGGTATTTCTCTTCTTCTCGACCATAAACTCGACTCAACCTTTGCCACTTCATTAAATTACGGTACAAATATGTGGGTTAAGTATACAAGATTAACATCTGTGAAATATTTTTTTTATTATAAATTAGAATTAAATTTAAAAAATTCAATAAAACAGTCTCACTAGTTGATGGTCATTTTAAACATCAATATTGCAAATATAAAAATTCATTTTTTTCATGTATTCATTTATTAAACATGTAATTAAAACTGCTTTATATGGCCCAGAAAAAAATTTACTAGAATCTTTCAAAACGCATAAAAATAACACACTTTAAAGTGACCAACTCATTCTGAATGCAAATGTTGTATTTTAATAAATTAGCACCGATTTCGCATTTCCTAATTTTTTAAAATGGACATTTTGCATGTCCGAAGGAACATCTTGCTGTCCTTGAAGATACTTGCATTCATTTTTGGTTTGACCTAATGCCCCTATCACAAAGTGAAAGTTTGTATCCCAGGGCATAAACACGACCACCTGTATACCTGTTTCGTGACCCTTTTTTGGTAAGTTATGACTATTTTCTCCGAATCCGTGTTGCCGGATCAAAGCTTTTTGAGACGAGTGTTCACAACCTTAAAATAACAACATACCAGTACTAAATCTTTGAGCATCATTTTTGCAAAATTTCTTATGCAGTAAAAACTGTAATAAAATTAATAAATAATGTTTTTCGGGATTAGTTTTGTAAATCCTTGTGTAAATTTTAACCAATGAAAGTTCAAGTGTACGTGACAGTTAAAAGGTCTTAGCAGTCAAGGTAGGAAATAAACATTTTTTAACACTCTGATTTGTACATCATTATTGCGCTTAACTTCATGCTCATTAACTTTATGTTATATTTTTCCCAAATGACTTGGGTATTACAATTACTTAAATAAAATGAATAGTCTCATATTACAAATATTTTGTTTTTTATTCATGTTTTTTTTAATTTTATAACTTACATGTGCTCTAATCTTTCATTTTTATCGTAGCACCTGATTACTCTGAACAAGACGATTATTTTATATTCCCAATTACATAAAAAATATACAAATTAAATAAATATTTAAAAAAAAATAAAAATGACAAATTTAAGTAATATACATATTAATAGTAGTTAATTACACTAAATTACTGCACGAATTTTTACTGTTTTAAACCATTTTTATAAATATAAGCTCCACCTATTGCGCAAAAGTAAAACTATTTCATAATCCAATTGTCCACTGAGGGCGCAGTAGCGAGTTTTCTCATCATGTCTGCTGTATTTATTCAATTTTAGAACGATATATATTTTTCATTAATTACAATGGATCAGGATCGAAGTGCAACGTCACCCAAATTCTGCATACCAAATGAAGAAGACTTCATTGCTGAGGAAATTCCTGTTTCCAGCCCAGGGTTGCGAGCTGCTGCTCATCATATGGGCTTGTTTTGTGATGAAGAGAGCAAAGTAAGTGTTCCTAACTTGAAATTAAAATACCAAATAACTTAATTAACATTTTGTTACAAAAAGGAATTTATGCTCTGTCGACAAGAGCTTATGGATCCTCGTGCGTGCCTAAAAGAAGGCAGGGCTGTAACTGCATGTGCAATGAAGTTTTTTCGTCAAGTTAAGGCCACATGCAAACAAGAATTTGAAAAGCATACAAGATGCCTAGAATTCAGTAGTGCCGACATGGCATATCGCCAGTATGAATTAATATCATGAGTAAAATATTGAGATTAGTAATATTGCATTGCTTTATTTAGCTGTCGGAAAACTCAAGGCATTTTCGATCGGTGTATGTTGGATAACATGGATTTAGAGCGACCTGCAATAGGCCACTTTTCATTGCCTCGTATCCACGATTCACCGAGACTCGAACCAACTCTTAGAACACCCAAGACTTACAAAGATCCAGTGCCGTACTTGCCAGACGATTATCCACGGAAGCGAGCAGCGTATGGTTCAAGATTATTTGACACAAACTAAATAAGTTAATTTTAGTTTGAAGAAGTAATTAATATTAGATGTGTAAAAAATAGGCTACTGAAAAATGTTGGTTTTACTATGTAGTAAATAATAATTAAAGTTACAGTAAAATGTTTGAATTGAAATTAGATCGATGAATTAAGTGAGTCCGATTGCGTCAAGATTCCATCTCACTATCATTGAATGAACATCTTCGAAAACACGTTTAATGTTGTTAGTATCTGTAGCAATGGTGAAATGCCAATAACACGTTCTGGGTTTTTTTTTAATATCTTCAGATATGTTCCATAAGGAATTGCGATTTTCTGGTTTTTTATTAGCAATTGCCTGAAAATATAAATTTCAATACCACAAAATTCTTTTAACTCGAAAAATATATTTTCGTACTATAAATTTATCTCTGATGAAAAAGCGAGTTTTCTCGTATTCATCCGTACACCTTCCATCTACGAAATTAATTAGAAATAAAAAAATTAATTTATTAGGTTTCGTTTGTAATTAATCTACCATTTAATTGATAATCCTTGTAATCTTCAAAGTAAGTACCAATGGAAACTCCACTGGCAAGTTTTTCTCGTAATAGATCTTGTTTATTTAAAAACAGTATGATACCGGAATCTCTAAGGAATCTAATTAACGTAACGAAAACTAATTTCCAATCTCTCATTTCATTTATAAATAAAAATTTTGTTTTGCTCAGAGATTTACCTACTATTCCAAACTTGATCAAAAAGATCAAATGATTCCTTTAATGTGTTTGTTTCAATGTCTTCACGTAAATGTGAGTCAAAGCTACTGCAAGAAATTAGAAAAAGAATGGCAGTAATTCCTTCAAATACTTGAATCCATTTCTTTCTTTCTCCTCTTTGGCCGCCCACATCGAACATCCTAAAAGTTTAAAATAAAGTTTTAAAAAATTATAAAAGTTAACACTTTTTTTTAGTTTGACCAGAAAAGTTGCATCCCACCGCCATATTGTTTAGGGACTTTTATAGAAAATTCAATTTTTTGTATATCGGGTGTTCTTTTACGGCTTTGAAGAATGTCCTGATCTGAAGGAATAAAATCTGGACGTCTAATAGTTTCCAATTTCTGCAAAAAACTAAGTTTTTCTCTTTATGAATAATAAAATATCACAGGTATGAAGAATTATTTCTCACTATTTTGCACAGTCCATTAATGGAAACTCGTGAGCTCTGTTAACACAATCCTACACAAGAAAAATTATTATAGCAATATGTTAATAAAAATTCATTTACTAACAAAACCTTAATTCCAGCATCGGACCATAACGCTGATGCATAATCATAAAACTCCTAAAATGGCAGTTAAAAATTGTATTATAAAAACTTTTTAAAACTTTCTTAAAATAAGTTAAATGTTTACTTCTGAAAATTCAGATATCGATTCGGCATCTAACGTCAAGAGAAAGTCAATTCCCTTTTGATTTTCAGAATGCTCTAAAACTGCAGGAGGTTGTAATTTTGGCATAATAGAAATAAATTCCTTACCAAAAATAATATTTTAGGTTACAAAAATAATTTAAAAAACCTATTTCAACAAACAGATCATTACCAACAAAGCCTGCAAAATATTTCTCCTCATTTCTGTTGCTTTTTCTATTCTCTCACTTCAAAATTAAATAAAAATAAAAATAAATTTAAAATGGCCGATATTAAAAGTAAATCAATGTTTTACTTATCAGAAAAACCATTGATATGTAAAATTTTCATTTGTTTTAAAATAGTTGTTTTTCCTGATTCACCAGCGCCTAATATAAAATCACAGTAATCATTTCCATTAAACAAACTCGTATATTTCCTCTACTACATTACGTACCTAAAAGTAGAATCTTAATTGCCCTTGCATATTCCTTATGCCATTGTTTAATTTCCTTATTTAACTCCTTGCTTTTTATTTTATCTGGATCGTCAGGTGCACAACAGCAGTTGAACATAAACATGTTGCAAAACCTACAATTAACAAATCATTCCTAATTTTTAGCAATTAACCAAATTTTATCTTTCTTACCTTAGGAATTATCGATCAATTTGTTTAAGCCATAAACACACCAGTGACTAGTCGCAGGTTTTGTACAACTAATCAGTTACCTGCCCTTGTTTTATTATCTTATGTAACCTTTGCCATCAAGATAAAATTGTACTCTTAACCAATGTCGATTAATGAAGAAAGTTAAGATAGCAAATGGTTTTTACACAAACAAAACACTCCTAAATAAACATTTACACAAGTACACGAGTACAAGAAACCAATTATAATAAGTTTATTTAGAAATGCCTATTACAATATTATATATACAGCATTAAAATAAGTTTATTTCAATAAAGACCATTTCAATTGTTCTCTAGCAGACTGAAATACCTACAAATTAAAAATTTACTTAATTAAACAGAAAGATTTTGAAAGCAATCTACACTTCAAAAACAATTTATACCTGCGCAACAGTCTGTTCTCCTAATGGAATGTCATCAGTTCTTAATGCGACTCTCTGAACCACCGATGAAGGATCAGCTTCCAAAAGAATTCTAAAAATATAATTTTATTTTCGTTAGGTAAATATGTAAATAAATTAAATTATGAATATAATTTACCCTCCGTCACAGATCTCATCTACTGCTAGCATTATGATATCTAAATTATCTAACAGTGAACGTTTTTCAACATTTTTTCGTAAAATTTGACTCACAGAATCGTATAAGCAGTTGAGAACACTGACCAAAATCAACTAGAAGTCATGAAAATTAAAATAATTATTTTTTCTTAAATAACTCTCGCAATTACCTCGTTTTCGTGAGAATTGCCCATTACGTAAAAGAAAAGATCAACATTACTTCTATAGACACATGTAACGCCATCCAACATTATTATTTCAGCTATTAAATAAATTGCAGAAAAATATTTTTATGCAATTAAAGCAGTAAGCGGCTTTTATTTACCATTTGCTCGATGAGTTTTATTAAACAAGTTTTTCTCAAAAGATTTTTGTTCTTTTACAGTTGGAAATGTGTTATCGTAATACTGTCCCAAAAAAATAGAATTAAAAAAATTATCATTATTTCTTTTTCTGGTCATTTAATTTCTAGCGAAAATTAGTGAGGATTAACCATATTATACCTTTGCAAGCATCCGATTGCCATCATTGTCGAGAATGGCGATCGCTTTGATCATGTATAATGACGGTTCCTAAAATAGATTAAACAATTGTATTGAATTATTATCATTTAATTCAATTCTTAATTTACCAGTAAAATACTATCCATCCTTAATTCAAAAGAGGGTTTGATGTCGTAAACACGTTCGATGATGTGATGTGTATGTTGGCAATGATAGTCCCGCAGAAAATTTTCTTCAATTTTTATCGAGTTTTAAATTTATGATTAAAATATACTTTATTTTAAAATAATGCCTTAATTGTTTAGATGGAACTATTCCTATAATTTTACAGAAATAAATTTAATTTTACCAGAAACTTGTAGTTTACGACGCTGTAATAAGGAGAAGTTGTTTATCTTTCACAAAATGGCGGTTGTGAGAAAAAAGGATGGCGGTCCCAATCTTAAATTTTTTGAATCACCAGATACAATTGCCCAGTTTGATGGTGTTAGAACATGGCTTCAAAAGAATTGCAAACGGGTACGTACTTGTGTAACCATAAATAAACAGAATCTGTATTAAATTTAATTCATTTTTCTTCTGTGTTGGCAAGGCCTATTGTCACACGAATGAATTGATTTATAAATACTGCAACTAACGTTTTGAATTTATTTTAGTATACTCAAGTCGAACCACCCACAAATAAAGGTCTAGCGAGTTTGGTCATCCAACTGATCCAGTTTCAGGAAGATGCGTTCGGCAAAACTGTCAGCAAGCCCCCACTAACAAGGCTTCCTGTATGTATACTTAAAAAAATTCCTTCCATGAATTTTCAAATAATTTAACTTTTGCATTATTTTTGGATACAGATGAAGTGCTTTTTAGACTTTAAACATGGTGGAGGCCTGTGTCACATTTTAGCCGCAGTTTACAAATTTAAAAGCGATCAAGGGTGGTGAGTTAATATTGTTGTAATAAAAGATTTTAATCTGTTTTTGTTTTTGTTTTTTCCTTTAATTCTAGGAGGAGATTTGATTTTCAATCTCCATCTCGCATGGACCGAAATGTGGAAATGTTTATGAATATTGAAAAGACATTGATTCAAAATAAATGTCGTTTTTTACCTAATGTATATGTCATGCCAGACATTGATAAACAACAAGCATTGAAATTAAAGGATATTATCAAACGGCATCAAGGAACCATAACGGACACCTTTGAAGACGCAACTCACATTGTTCATCAGTCACCTGTAATTTCAAGTGGCAATGATGGTATAAAATAAAATTACTGTAACTTTATCGAACTTAGTATCACGTATTTTTATGTTTTTGAGCAGAGGAATATGTTAGATTAGCATTTAAACGGGATCGATCTGCATTGATTCATTGGTATTACACACCAGACAGGTAAATAAAAATAAAATAAATTTACTAACATTTAATAATTTTATATTTATATTAATGAATAATTTTTAACAACAAACATTTGTGGTTTATAGTCACGACACATGGGTTCCAAATGTAGAGATAGATTATGAACCGGAAATTTTACAACACACGGGAGCATGGGATGTAAAAGCGCGTTGGTTAGAGGATTTGGATATTTACAACGAATGGATGAATGAAGAAGATTATGAAACAGAAATTGATTACCAGGGAAAGAAAAAAATTCCCAGACCTAAAATGACATTAGACGAGGTAAATTACCGTATTTTAGCGCGTATAACGCGCACGTTATAGCCGTCTTTACATACAATTATTCAATTATACATAAGCTTACAATTAAACATAC
>JAQFZN010002310.1:0-11811 GCA_034687075.1 Geophilus carpophagus | reverse complement strand
ACTCACTTTTTAAATCCAGATATAATGCAACCTGTTTGAAATGTGTGCTGAAATCTTGAATAGTTCCTGCTCGTATCCCTATTTAGGACCATCCTAGTCCTAGAAAATGATCATTTTTTAAAAATTATTTTAATGGCTGCTTAACAGAAATTTCACTTACTTTACTTAAACGCCATTATTTAAAATCAGTTTATGAAATTCTGAATGGAGATCAGTTTTATCCTTAAATTTACCTTACTTAAATGTTTTAAAACTTTAGAATGGTTTTAAGTAATCAAATCTTGATCGGATAACTTATCAGATAATAAACAAAGCCATCTTCTGACGTTTTTAAGAATTAAGAGCGCCGTAAAGAGTTACTGTTTAGTTCTCCTATTTATTTACTTTAAATTTTGATTAATTTTCTTACTTCTTACAGAATTTATCGAAGAAGCACACAGTAGAGAATGCGTGGATGCCGAAAACAGATTAAAACACATATACAAATGTAATAGAAATTATGCAGAATTATCAATTTTGGATTATGTTTGGATCAGAATAGTATACAGATTCGATTCTGATTGTATGTAAGTAATAATGAAATGAAACTATTATTAGTTGAATTAATAAAATTTAAAAATACGTACAGGACGCAAGCTGAACAAACTAATTGTATATATGATGTCTTGGATCAGTGTGAAAATAAAATTGCACGCAATTTCTACACGCAATTACATATGACAGTACTAAATGCTACTAGATGTAAGGAAATGGTTGCATTAAAATATCCAAGATTGACGGTTATCAATGGTTGTGAAGACATTCATCAATATCAAAATATCTATTTCATTTTTATTAATATAATTTTGCTTATAATTTACAAATCCTATTCATCTTGATAACTTGTAATAAAAGTTTTATTTTATTACTTGTATTTATCTATCATGTGCGTAAACTCAAACTCACCTTTTTTTCCTTTTTCTACTCAATTACCCTGAAGGAAAATTCCACAGACTAAAAATGTTGAAAAATTAAGTGCTTAAAGGGTTGAACTTGAAAAACATCTTTGTAATTTAGATTTTTTTTTCTTTCAACTCATTTAATTTATCTTTTTTGAATTTTTAAATTTTTATATTTTTAAATTTTAAAATTTAAAATTTAATTTAAAAAATAAAGAAAAAAAAATAAATTAATCATTTTAACCTTTAACCTTATAAAATTGTCTGGTATTTTGACTACTTCCCCACACGGACAAATAAGGAAAAGACAGACAATGATTTCTCCATGGCAAACAACTTTTCCCAAGCTGCATTGCCTTAGGCAGAGTAGCGAAAAAGAAAAAAAAGTTGAAGGTAATGACCAGCAAAGTCCGCCCTTTTCCAATCTGCAGATTCCTACAGGTGAAAAATGTTGAGACACCTGCCCTTTTCTATGTAAATTGTAAATGTATAATGAAATAGGAAATATTTTCTCTTTGTTTATATCAATTTCCTTTTTTATTTTATTTCTTTGATTTCTACATCAATCATGTCATTTTTATTCTTTTTTTGTGTTAATTTTATTTATGAGTTGATTACAAGGTGTGAGACTTACGCCACTGTTCTTAACTTTGGTAACCTAGCTTTATGAAGCCTAATCTACTCATACAGCTAGATAACCAAAGAGAAAAACAGCGCAATTGAAGACTTCCATTGTACTTCTATTGTAGTTTAACTGCAATCAATAAAAAAATTTATAAATATAAATTGATCATTTCATCTCACAACATTTTACCCAACCTTTTATGGCTTGTTATCATTAACTTCCCACCTAAAACCACCATTTAGAGAAATTAAAAATACATTTCCAATTCAAATCATAAATAATAGATCAACTTTGGGGGTTTATGACCCGTTAAAACGCATGAAATCTCTTAAAAGGCTCATTAAATTTCATGAAACGTTTGCAAAAAATGCTATCCACACCTTTGAACCCTCTTGAAAACTTCTCCCCTCACCAAGAATTTTTCACCAATTTTCGACGCGCCTCTACTCTTGAGAAAGTGGGGAGTCAACATGGAGGGGAAGGGAAAGGAAAGAGAGAGGACAAGACACTATGCTGTTAAAAGGGGGCTTCTTCTTCCGTTCTTGAGCCAAGTTGTAAATAAGACTTGACTTCTTTATGAGAGACACACAAGAACACAGTATGGGGTGAGGCAACTGATGAATTGTTCAATTTTGACCAACGAATTAACTTCCTGTGATGTGCCCAGGTGAGAGAATGTTGGGGGCGGAATGCACCTGGTGAGTGGGTGGAATCAGCGTCCCCTCTCCGTGGGAGCCAACGACTGGTTCCCACACGAGAAAGAGACTGGTACATTCCAGTAAAAACTTAACCCTTTGCTTCATAATAGATTAGAGCTTACCGTGTAAATGCAATGAGAAACCAGTCTTCACAACTCACTACCCCATAGCGGGGTTTATAGGGAGATGAGGTGAGACTGTCTACCATATTTGTATGGGCGGGAAAACGTTTAAACTCATCTATTGATCAAAGAAAAACTGTTTTCATAATTCATACTGTTAAAATGAGTGTAAACAAGTTTTCCCTTTCAATCTGTCACGGTGTAATAAGACACAATTGAATTAGTTTTTAATCGATTTGTGTTTGAATTTAACGAAAAGTGCTTATAATGTAAAGATTTTAATCAAATTTAGTGATTGAAACAGTCGTATAGTTGATGTAACCTGTACTTAGTAGCTTGTAAGTCTTGTCGTTGATGTTGTGTTTACTACTGTAATACATGAATGGGTGATTCTTGTGTTAAAGAGTTGCCTGATTCCGGCAGTTTGTCCTGTGAGTAATGACTTTACACAGGGAAACTAAAAACTGTTTCCAACCAACAACCGGTTAAAACGGGTTGGCACCTATGATGCACCATTCAATAACTCACATTATTCAATGTTGTCACTAACACGACAAGTGATAAAGGACCCACTCGTCTAAACAAGACTTAAGATAGATTGTCTGTTAAGAAACATGAGAAGTTTCAATTTTCTACCTCGGACAAAAAAAAAACATGTTTAAAATTGTTAATAAAAATTTAAGCCTAAATTTACGATCAACGAAATGGAAATTTTGTTTTTATTAATAAATTAAATATCTAAGTTGAATTTTTGTTTTATAGAACATAAAACACATTTATTATCAAGTATATAGTTGCAAAATGTAATTATTTTAAAATTTTAAATTACACTTAACGAAAATTTGAAACAAAAGCTGTAGACGGTTGTTGACCGTGCAGATTACGGTATCTTAATTGGCCCAACTTAATTATGATTTTCAAAAGGATAATTAATTCCAAGTAATTTGTAATGGAAGAGGTAATTTCAACACAAGTTAAAAGACATTTTCAACCAATATGAATGCAATATTCTGCAAACCAACAAACTTTACCAATAAATCTTGCATCTCTTCAAGAAAAAAAAATCGCCCAATCAAATCAAATCAATGAAATCAGTGATCAATAAAAATAAAACCAATCACTTTGATTTCACATGCATGCATATACTAACCAATTCATATCCAACTGTCCTCTTTAGACTCGCTAACTACCAAACTCGTTGACCACTCCCAAGATGTCCAAAATCTCTTCGATAAACATTCTTTCAAGTTCAATCACTTGCAGCTATCTCTCAAAGACAAACTTGGACCACACAAAAACACAAAAAACAAAAAAAAGTTCTTTTCCCAACGACCTTTGAAGGACTTAGTTGCGCTGCCACATTCTTAACTCTTTGCACCTTCTCACGACTTAGATCAACGAGTTGTTCTGGTGCAGGTCAAAGCTCCCACCTGTAGCTTCTCTGAATCCTTTAGTGGATATTTTCAACTCACCTGGCTACATTCCTTTAATGAGTAGAGGCGGTGCCTTGAGGCTACAAATTCACCAATAATTTGAGTTTGGGCAGTGCAACTTACGCCATCCCTTTCGGCTTTTGGCATTCAGCTCAAATCAAAGATGAATCTCTCTCTCTTTCACTCGAGACTTTTCACCTGTCCATTGACGAGTGCAAATAGCCGGAAATGAGGCAAACTTTTCACTTCCCAGCCCTCGTTAATCATTCCGCTCTGTGGCGCGTGTTCTTCTCGTTGCCGGTCCCTCTTAGTCGTTTTCATTAAAGCATTCACACGAACAAGTTTGATTTCTCAAACCTCTCTCTCTCTCTCTCTGGATCCTTGAACTGGATCCAGTCATAGCCTCAAGCATATGTCTCGTCCATCGCCCATGCGCAGAGTAAAAAAAGTTTAGAAAAACCGCCTTAGGAGTTGTTGAAAAGATCCGAATTAGTTTTTTTTAAAGAGTGGCCCAAAAAAAGGAATCCTTTATCGCCAAAATATGGGGAAAAGTGATCTAAATGGTGCTAAAGGGTTGTAGGAACTAAGTTGGAGTATGAAAACTTACCTGAAACTAAATTTTGCCCTACCTGGATCGTCCCTCTTTTCTTCCAGTTCCAAGAATGAATGATGGCGCGTCTGGTATATACGCAATACTCTTGCGAACCGCCCCTCATAGCTGATTGGTAGACATAACTATGGCCTCTGGCTTAAACTTTGCGCATGCGTAATTTTCAATGCCCATCGAGTTCCGGGTTGTTTCAAATACCACAAAAGAGTTTTTCTACTTTTTTTTCGAATGAAAAAAGAACAACTTTTTGTGTTTACTTCACCTCTGATGCATTTCAATAAATAAATAAATAAATAAATAAAATAAATAAAATAAATAAATAAAATATTGGAAAACAAAATGGCTGCTTGGATATTTGGTGTTTTTGTTGGGGCAAATTTAGATGAGTTTAAAAATGATCAAATAAAATAGAAATAAATGGACAAAAGTTTGGAAAAGAATATCGAAGAAGTGTATGTAAGGAGATGAGGGTTTTAAATGATGAATGGAAGTGAGAAGGGGGAAGCCAACAAGTAATTCCAGCTCTTGGGCGTCTCTTTAGGAACGTGGACGTCCATGGCCTGCGGGGCCGGCGTTCATAGGACGCGAGCACGTGATCATTATGTTGAACACCTGGGGCGGGGGACTCATTGATGACCAAGGCGCACCTTCGCGGGGGTGAGTTACATCCGGGTGCCCCTTAAGAGAGGGGCGGCGGACGGTCTGTGTGACATCATCAACAGGTATGGGATGGAATTGGGTTTCTCTGAGGTAGAGAATGGATAGGGATGAATGGTGAAGAGTGAGGAAAGTTGTCAAGGGGGATGGAATAAGTGGAATTATGTCACCGTTTTTTATATAGAGGAAATGTTTGTGGAATTTTGAAAAGGATTAAAGCGTTTTTGTTTAGTTAATTTATTTATTTAATGAAATAAAATTTCATTACTAGATTACAATTCAACATGGCTCCCCAAGTCACGTTTTTGGCCTTAAGGAAGGACATTGGCTTTAAATTGCAACGAACCTGGTGGGAGAAATGCCAATTTGATGGAGAGAATGTAAAGATACAATTTTTGTTTACTTTATAATACTAATTATAATCATTTTAAGCTATTATAATTTGCATGAGATATTAATAATTGTTGTATATGAGTTAAATTTATCGTTTAACTATCATTATTGATATATTTATATATTTATAAATATTTTTTTAAAAATTATAATTTTCTAGTTTAATTTAAAATAGCATTTAATTATACCATCTCAATTATAATGATGCATAAAATTTATAATTAATTCATAAAATCATAAATTGAACTTTTTTCATTTATAATAAAACCCCATTACAACATTATAAATTTTAAAAAATCTTAATAAACATTATAACGATTATTCACATATGTTGGAACAAGGTTTCATTACAATTGATAAAATAATAATATTCAAGTGGAGTTTGATGTGAAAAGATGTTTGAGATGTGAAAGAAATTATATAAAAAAATAATATAAAAGAGAGAAAAGATATTAGTGGGGTATGTGAGAATCGATCATTATCCCTCCCCCTAGTTGCAACTTGTCCCCCCCTCACCTGAGACCCCTTTGAATCCAGCGTGAGAAGAAGCAGGGTGAGGCTCGTGGTGGTGCATGTTAATGAACGCGTGGGAGGTGAATTTATTTTCGCTTAGGCGTCCACCTACACAGTCACGTGATAGTACAAGAATTCCCTTTATGTGCGAGTTAAGTGAGGGATTTAACTAACAATAGAACAAATTCAAAATGGCTTCCGTTAATTATTTTTATCTGTTAAAAAAAGAAAAAAAGGGGAAAAACTCCCTCGCCTTTCCCACGATGATCATCCTTTCGGGTCAAAGGTGATTGACTGAATTAAGACCACGTGCCTAAAGGGTGAAAATATTCTTGTATTTTTATGTTTGTAAAAAAATAGATAAATATAAAAAAAATTCACTCTCACTCGTCCGGAAATTTATTAAGAGAATTTTTTTAAAATCTGATATTAGTTGAACTTTTTTCTTCTTCTCTCTTTTAACTTTCTTTCTTTCTTGTTTGACCACATTCCATAGCTCCCAGCGGGAATTGTTGTTCTCAAACTTCTCCATCTAGTAGCAAATTCTTCAACTAAAAATTTAAAAATGTTCGTTAAGATAAAAGGAAAAATACAATTTCTTTATTTAAAAAAAAATTAAATATTTATTTTTTTTTAAATTAAATTTGCACAGAATTATTTCAACCAAAAAAATAAAAAATATATATTTATAAATAAATTGCCTTCCAGACAAAAACAAAAAAATTTCAATTGGGTTGGGGCAATCCATTTACTGAACCACTTTTTCTATTTCTATTTTTTTAAATGTCATCTTCATCGCTTTCATCATCAATTCTCCGCCTCCCTCCTGAATTATCATCCATAATTTCCACTTGAACTAGTCCTGAAGAAAATGCGTAACCAATCATTGCTAGCAATGCAAAAAGAGCGCACACGACTTGGTTTCGTCTACGATTCGGAAACTCCAATTCGGTATCAGTTTTTGTTTTTTTATAATTTGTCTTCACGTTTTCATTTTCTGCAATTTATTTAGTTAAAGTAAACGTATGAATGTTATTTTTCATATTTAATTCTTACCTTCATAACTTAATGGAAAATAATTTTGCAGAATACGTGCGACGTAGCGCACCAAGTTGTCGCAAGCTTTTAAATGATTTTGTAACGTTGGATTCGGAAATGGCGCTTTTAACAGTGGTGCTAGGTACGCAAATACGGTGGCATCTAAAGATGTTGGACTAATTTTTTTTTAAAATAAAAAAGATACATTATTTTATTTTATTAAAATAAAAAAAGATTCATTATTTTATTTTTCTAAAAGTTAAGATTTAATTTTTAGCAGAAAACGACATGGAAAGGATGAACAATTTGATGATTCCAGTTCAGTTGTAAATGTACATCTCAACAAGAAACAGAAATTCCTATCATTTCCCGCTCAATTCTCCGTAAATATCTTCACAAAAATGCATCATTTTCCAAAAATATTGAGAAATATTTTAAAGAAAACATCCAATCAACAAGATTAACTTGTAAACTCAGATTCAAATCAAATTCAAACCGTTAAAATTGAATTTCAAATATTTAATACCTTTTTCCAAGAAAATAATCCATATTTCCCAAACGGTTTGACAACATGGTTAAACACTCCTGAGCATCTTTGTACAACTGCAATAAAAAAAATTCATAAAAAATTCATAAAATAATTTTTAAATTCATTTTCCTCAATTTTCTCATAACTCCACTCATAAATATGACGTCACGAGTACCAAGGTTGAGAAATTTAGCTCCTATGGTCAGACCTTGCACCGTTTAACCAATGGCCCTTGGTAACTAAGGTACTAAACAGGTGTGCCTACCATTTGGCCCAAACACAGAAGGTCGTTAAGATTTTATCGAAAGAAAAAAATATTGAAAGGATTAACCTTAATTTTTGGAGGGAAAAGTAAAGTCTAGTGAAAAAATATCAGGAAGTTGGCCTAAAACCACCCCTCCTCGCACCTGCTGCTTAATACAAACTAGACAAACATTAAATTAAATTAATCATAAATCTTGACCAATAAGCACGGCCTTGAATAAAAATTAGCCGTACCCCTTTACTAGTAAATTGACTTGACTTCTAATTTTAGAAAATAAGCTAAGTAAATGTTAGCTTTGTCAATATTTGGTATAGAAACTTGGCACCTGTGTTCGTATTACGTTTAAAATGTGTCATCTTTGGACGCCATTTTAAATCTGTTTTTATTCAACATTGTGGCCATATTGGGAAGTGGACTCTTGAGTATGAAATAATTTTTTGTTTTGTGACAATTTCTGACGTAAAAACATGAAAACTTTAAATTAATTTACTTTTAGATCTAAATTATAATGAAAATCTAGACATATTTATTTTAGTCCAGTGAAAATTCATGACTAAATCAAATAAAAAAAAGCATCTTGTGGCCATTTTTGTAGTAAAAACTGATTGAAATGGCGCCCAAATAGTATGAAATTCATTGAAAAATCAGATAAATAATATTAACTTTTTTTTAAAATAATAAAACAACAATTTCAGTTTCTCTTAAAATTTAAAAAAACTTGTTAAAACAAATTTTATAAGTATAATTCTTAAAATAATAAAAATTAAAGTAATTAATACCATATTTTCACATTTTCAAATCCTAATTTCAAAATAAAAAAATAAATTTTTCGATTGACAGTCAAAATTTGACTCGAATTACAATTATGATAATGAAAATACGGTATTAATTACATTCTGAACTACCATTGTTTCCAATTGAGGATTTTCTACATCCTTCAACCCATAAAGGGCAGTAATTTTTATTAAAGCTTGTTTTTGGTAGCGGCCTGGTACGAAATAATTCTGAGGAAATGGCAAAGCTTTAGCATACCACGGACGTGTTAATTCAAGGTAATTTTTCTCATCAATCCACCAAATATACAACTAAAAAAATAAAAATAATAAAAAAAATATTATTATTTAATTTTTTAAATTTTTATAAATAAATCAAATAACTGTAATTTACCAGTGCAGGCAATAGTTTTTCTTCCAACACAGCTATGTAAGCTTTTACATCCGACTGTTGTATATTGCTGAGTTCAAAATCCGCATTATAATTCTACAATAAAACAATGCAACAATTAATTTTTTATGTACATTTTTTAAAACCGCACCCTGTATAATTACTTGTTTCCTTAAGTAATGATTAATTTCCTCAAACTTGGTGCACGTTGTAAATTGTCCATGCTTAAAAATAGGCAGCAGTCCTGAAAATTAAAGATTTAGAACAATAAAAATTAACAAATGCATTAAATAGAATAAAAATAAATACCGGAAGGTGATCGCCATGGGTTATTAGTATGCTTTACTTTTAACGGAGCGCCAGAAAATTTAGCATACGTCTGAAAAAAAAATTAAATCTTCAATGCCACAGTTACGTATAATTTTTTGTCAGAAAATAAAATCACAATTTGTTAACCATAGCTTGTAAACATGATGTATCTATAGAAGGTAATCCCCAATCTCCGGACCAAATATCAGCTTGCATGATTGCAATCTGTAAATTAAAAGATTTAAAATGTTGTAAGTATTTCAAGTTTTTATATTTAATGAGCTTATTTTAGTAATTTAAAGGCTTAACACCTGAAAAATCGATTAAGCGAATGATGTAAATCACTGAATACACGCTGCCATGTTGGTTTCATCAGGTAAGACTGCACGAAGGACAACACTATAACTTTAGCATTGGCATCGATCTGTTATTAGATCTTTTTTATGCTCCCTCTTGTGAGTGTACAGTAAACTAATTAAAATTTTTATTTCCAACCGTTAATTTTAAAAAAATTTATTGAATGTTCTGCAAAAATTACATATTTAATTGTTTTCAGAAGATTTATTAAGAAAAATAACAAACGTAAGCGTTTATTCTTTCGCTATAAAGTAATAATTTGAAAATTGAGTGAAAAGAAATCAAATTTCAATTTTTCAATTTCAATTCAATTTAAACAAAAAATTAGTGTTTTTTTTACTTATTCACAACCAATTTTATGTGTAATGTGTATAACCTTAGATATAACTTGAATACAAACTTTTATCTTATTCATAATTAGAGTAATTACGATAATTTAATAATCATCAATCACTATTGATAAACTGAACCATAAATTCAAAATACTTTTTTTTACAAATAAACAAGTTTTTTGTTATATTTACAGTACAATAACTAACTCAAACAAAAAACAGTAGTGTTTGAATGAAATGGCACACCGAGAAAGTTTTAAGCGTACATGAGGTAAATTTTCAGTTATTTCTTAAAAAAGGAAACAAAAACCATAACTCCGAACAAAAATGGAGTCTTATAATAATATCTGTCATGGCATTTTTGATTGATGAAATGATGAGCTTTTATATATATATTTATATATGTATATATAATCCAATCACAGAACTTATTCCCCAGCAAACTTTGGCCGCATATTTTTTGTTTTATATCATTATAATATAAAACTATAACTTTTATCACTCGGATAAACTTCTAATTCAGCTGCTAGAAAACAGGAAAAATGAAAACAAAAACGTTCTGCGTGTTTATATGTGACTAGACAACTGTATTTGAAATTTTATCTTCTGAGGAAGGAGATTTTTTACTACTCCTTGGTAAGTTTTCTGGAAGTAAAAGTAGAAGTAGAGTTTGTAATGACCGACGAACCTAAAAAGATACAAAATAAAAGATACAAAATTAATTTAAAATAGTTAAAACACTTTGTATTAATTTGAATTTTACCTCGATCAATTGCTGTATCCTAAGCGTAAGCGTATCCTGTA
Organism: Geophilus carpophagus; assembly: GCA_034687075.1. NCBI lineage: Eukaryota > Metazoa > Arthropoda > Chilopoda > Geophilomorpha > Geophilidae > Geophilus > Geophilus carpophagus. Next base: position 1,024 of record JAQFZN010002310.1, on the reverse strand, counting down.
CATCATTGATGCAATTATCATGTAATTCATGCTGCCATTTAAATACTTCTTGAAAAATATGTGATCTAAAATTAAATAATTATTAATTTTTTTAAATTTTTAAGTTAAAAAAAAATAATACTTTAAATCTGCTTTTTCATCTCCATTCCAGCTACTATACGAAGATATTTTGTAATGTAGAGAATTTAAACGATTGATAAGAACAGCAGCAGATAAAAATAAAAAAACTAATCTGAAAGAGCAAAAAATACAAAATTAATTTATATAAAATCCGGATAATTCTATTAAAACTTACATGATAGTTGCGATTAGTAATAAAAAAGTGGAACGTGGTAATTTGTACAATTTTGAAGCGAAGTCACGAGCACTTCCAGGAACCCTATCGACTGGAACAATTTCATAAACTTTTTGAAAACATGCTAAAAACGTTAAACACAATTCAAACATTAAAGATAAATAAAAATTTCATTCGCTAAATATTAATAACAATTACAACAAAAATACATGACAACATTGATTTATTTGAATTTACTAAAAAAATAAAATCTTACATCTAACGACAGGCGCTGAAAGATCCTTGAGTAGTCTTAACTCCTCTTTTAATGGAGTTCCTACAGAGTCTTTGGTTTTATTTGAAGCTGTATCCATAGATATATTTGAAGGAGATGGAGGGTAACTGGGATCGGCAACCGAATCACAACTTTCAGTAGAGGTTCCACTGGGAGCTTGATCATCGGAATCATCATCTTCTTCGTCTTCAATTATGTCTGGTTCAATATCGGGTGAATGATTTTCTGTTTCGCTGTCGTCGCGAATACATGCGACCTATAATTTATGTAAATATATATGTAAATTTAAATATAACATGTTATAAATTAAATATTTTACATCGGTGTTGGCATATTTAGCCCAGACTTTGAACATCAATTGAAATGTTGTCTCCCTTGAGAGTAATGAACCAAAAACATGCTGAAAATAAGCAAAAATAATAATTAAAAATCCAAATCAATTATTAAATACATCA
>JAQFZN010002309.1:0-11813 GCA_034687075.1 Geophilus carpophagus | reverse complement strand
AGCTTTCTACGGATAAATTCAAATTAAAACAACCTTTAACATACAATAAACCAATAAATGCATCCAATTCTGGCAATAACAAATCCTACAAATTATTATTCAACACCCAATGAGCCTCACTAATTGTACATTTTTGAATGTGGCACAATACTGTATACCATCATCAATAAACAATGAAAATGCTAAGTTTGCACTTTTTTTGAAATAGTTTTAGCCACAGTTGCACTTGTGCTCACTCTACCCCTTGTGAAAACATTGTGTTGGGCCTTTCTTCCAACATTTGTCAAAACCATTACTTGCCAAACTGTACCATCTCTAGCAATGGTACAGGTTTTTTCCTCAGTATTGCTCTCACCCTTGCAAATTGAGGTCTACAGTATCAGAAATTTTACTGCATAATGAATCCAAATCAGATGACTCACAATCTGAATTCTCTAAATCTGATTCACGGTCTGAAACATCCAAATACGAAACATTTTGTTGTGATCAGTTTAGTCATTTTGCAGCCATAACAATTGAAAATAGAGCAGATAAATAACTTCAAAATTGACTGGCATATATCAATGACACCTGTGTATCATGTATATACATGTGTATCATAGATACACGGTGTGTATGTGTGTTTACAACAATAATATGCACTAATGATACGCACCAATCGTATGAATCAATAGTATATTTAAAGGTAGTCAGTGGATAATTGTAGATATGTGTACATATATCTATAAATAACTGCATTGTTATCACATTTTCAAAACATTTTGATCAATTTATCTAATTGTTTACTGTTTTTATATTAGAGGTCAAATTGACCGCTTTTGGTTGTTCTAGGTAAATTGCCTTTTATTTTATTTATTATTTCATAAAATGCTATTTTGACTTGTTTATGATGTAAAACATCATAAATAAATAAAAGTCAAAAAAAACTCTAATGAAATCCTTGGGGTTTTATTGCTACAGCTGTTAGAAACAGCCTAAGAGGTCAAAATGACCGCTCTGGTTGTTCTAGTGTTAACAAGCTAGAACTTTTGGCGGCATTCTGGGCCCTAAAATATTTTCCGGCAGATATTTCAGATGCCATTGTGAAAATTAAGATAGACAACACCTCGGCTATTTCGGCCATAAATAACTTAGGTAGTCTTCGTTCCCCTCATTTAACTGCTTTGGCCCAGGATCTTTGGTCTTGGGCAATGGCACGCAACATCACAGTGCAGGCAGAACATATTCCTGGCCGTGATAACATTTTGCTGATTGTTCCTCCAGGGAGGCCTTATCTGATTCCGGAGATTGGAAGCTCGCTCTTTCGGTCTTCTCTTTACTTCATGATATCTTAGGTCCTTTTGACATTGATTTATTTGCCTCCCACCAAAACTGTCAGCTTCCTAGGTTTTTCAGTCGTCTGCCTTGCCACAATGCATTGGCTTTCGACGCCATGATTCAGGAATGGGACTCTGGGAAAATCTTATACGCCTTTCCTCCCTTCTGTCTCATCGCCCCCATCTTAACGAAATTAAGGCAATCCCAGGATCTTACTCGTTTAGTTTTATTAGCACCTATCTGGCCTACTCAGAGCTGGTTCCCAGTAAGTATTATACTGTGTTTGTTCGATACATTGATTTCTTAACAACCAATGCTCTTTTTTCCCCTTAGCTGTTATGGTCCCTGTCAACTCAGAGCTCAATTCTCCTTCCTCGCTTGGAGAATCTACTCACGAACAGTCAAGGCCTTCCTCACCCGTTGCTCCAAAACCAGACACTCAAACTAGCCGCTTGGAGTCTGTCGTCAGTGCCCTCAGAACGAAAGGACTTTCTGGGGACCCTTCCAAACTACTGGAACAATCCTGGAAGCCTAGGACCAGAGTCACCTACGATGTTTTCTGGAGAGCTTGGGTCAGATGGACATCTGACCAACTGGTGGACCCTCTTCGTGGATCTCCAGCAGCCCTAGCCTCCTTTATCCTGTTTCTTGTTGAGAAGGGCCTCAGTGCCTCCTCTATCTGCGGCCATAAATCCGCGGTTTGCCAAACTCTTGCCCTCTTGGGCGAACCTAACTTAGCCTTAGACCCCTTAATAAGTAGACTTATTAAAGGTGTTATTGCCTCTAAACCTCCAAAGCCCAAATTCCGTTTTGTGTGGCATGTGGGGACAGTCCTACAGTTCCTTAAAACCTTTGCCATTGGTCCCACTAGCTCCTTCTTGGAACTTAATCAGAGAACGGCCATGTTTCTCGCCTTGGTCTCTGCTGCTCAATCAGCGGACCTTAGATTATTGTCTTCTGACATAACTTTTACCCCTCTGTCCTGTGTTATTCCTCTTTTAGGTTCCAGAAAATCAAATTCCTGGCAACCCTTTATAATCAGTTCTTTCAAGTTCCCTGACCTGTGCCCTGTCACAGCCCTCAAGCGCTACTCAGCCCTTACGGCTCCTTTTAGGGGAATCTCTAAACAACTCTTTTTGGGGGCCTCTCGACCCCATTTGCCTGTCATTTCCACCACTATTGCACGATGGCTTACTTCGGTTTTGTCCTTAGCCGGAGTAGACACTTCCCTGTTCACAGCACACTCTACTAGGTCAGCTGCCACCTCTGCAGCTGCAGCTATGGGAGTCTCCGTTGCTCAAATTATTAAAATGGCAGATTGGTCATCTGCTACAATTTTTCATCAGGTCTATCACAAGCCTATCCTCGATGTGTGTGGCAAATTTCACACTGCCATCTTGGATAGCTATGAAGATCCTTAAGTAATAACATTTCCATACGAAATGTAGTTATAACTAAAAGTTTTACTATTAATTGACGTAAAACTACAGTTATAATAATGAGTATGGAAATGTTATTACTGATCCCACCCGTTTGTTCGCATTTTGTTATTAATGTTTCTATTTCATTGCTCTAACACCCACCCTTGTGATTCTAGATTAATCCTTGAGGTTCATTTTTGGGATGCCTGATGCTTTCCGGATTCTGGTTTTTGTTTTTACTTTTGACATTTATGTTCAAATTTTTATGTAAAATAAACTTTTTGTACGTTGTTAAAATGACACCATGTTTCCCTTTATTCCTTTTTTGCATAATGCATTTGCTTTTGAATAAACAATTAATTGAGTTTTTAACCACATTGTAGTTCTTGGTTTTTTTTTTGTCAACCTTCAGCGACATGCTGTTCGCTTCCTGCACTATTGTTTTGACTTCCGGTCAGTTAGACTGGTGCTGCCCTCGGGGTCCCGACCTTATATAGGCCTTCTTGGACACCCTCTGGCGACAGCTTTGAATTTACTGATTTTTTAAGGAGATTGATTAGACAACCCCTTAAGTAATAACATTTCCATATCATTATTATAACTGTAGTTATACGTCAATTAATAGTAAAACTTTTAGTTTGTTAAAATCTAATTTTTTTACAAAAATAGATAATTTTTAAGAATTTCTCAGAAATCTTAGAGTTGTAAAGTCAACTCCAGCTAACCTGGCACACCAATAAAATGGGTCAGGTCTATGTATTGCACTTGTAGAGTGAAGGGTGTACATAGGATTGACTTCAAAGGGATTCTCCAAGCTAGGCTAATGATTTAATGAATAGAAAATATTTCACAAACATCTAAGTGAGTTTAATAAAATAGGTATAAAAAGAATAATACAAGATGTTTAAAACTAAGGAATAACCAACTATAAAAAAGTTGTTACTAGTAGTTGAAGATAAATTGAAATTTTGAGTAAGTTCAAGTTATTTGTTTTTTATAATTATAAAGATAAACTTCCAGACAGTTTTACATATATCACAGAAATAATTTTAAAAAATTAGTAATTACAAGGAAGTTGTTAATAATGTATTTATTAACATCAGGGTTTTTATGAGAAATGTATAAAACTGTCATTAATATTTCGTAATCGATTGCAATATAAAATCATAAGTACAGTACTTATTGAAATTGTTCTAATGAATATAAGATTAGTGAACTTTCATTGTTAGATTATGAAATTTATATTAAAAAAAAATGTGGAGTTTATTACACTTAAATTAATGTCGCAGTATGTAATGTGAAAATTGTAAATCCTACAATTATGAGATTGATCAATTTTTTTTTATTTTTAAAAGTAGGTCATAAATTTATCGATGCAATTATAAAATAATAAAATTGTAAATAAAAATTTACAAATTATAATATTTAAAAGTACATTTTTTTTATTTTTCTCAAATGTGGAATTAAAATCTTTAGGTATATTTACAATTTCTGGTAAGTGGTATTTTTGTTTTTAAAATAAAAAAAATTTATGTAACTATATATTTCGATTTTCTTGTTTTAATTTTATTTATTTATATTAATCTTGATTTTCATTGATTTGTTTTAATTTTGGTTAGTTTCGATTTTTGTTAGTTTGTGTCGATTTCTCGATCACTACATCGATGCCACTTCTTCAACTTAACTTTGAAAATATGTGTCGAAGAAAGGACACCTTCGATGAAGTGGAGTCGAAGAAGTGGCATCGATGTAATCATTTTCAAAGAAGTGTACCGAGTCTCTGTTGGGACCCCCTGACAGATCCTGTCCCCTTCAACACCTGAGTTGTGGCCAAAGCCCAGCATGGAATGCAGGACTAGGCCTAATTAGAGGCAACCGTGACTTACGTCTTGGTTGCTGACGCAGTATGACGTCGATTCGTCGGCAGTATAGTATGGTCAGTTATGATGGCGAGTAAAAACCACCCTGAATAAATCATGTGTTGTTTTATACTAAATATCGTGTTGTGACTGATTACTTATTATGCTCCAACCCCTTGCTCCTCTGTCCTGCCCAAACCTGGCAGGAGAGCTGGTGACGGTCATATAAAAAACATTTTTCTCTTTTATTTCATTGGGAGTATAATGACCTGAACTAATTTGTAAGTCTTGCTTAGCAGGGATCCAGGTATGTATATACTGAAATTAGGCCATTTAAGAATACAACAATGCCTTTGTATATTTTCATAGTTAATGCAATACTTTTTAAAAAAACCTTTTGAAGCAGTTTTCAATAATAAAAACAAATAATATTGAAAAAAAAATTACCTGATTTTCTTCATTATCCAACAGAATAATTCTTACTAGAACTATATTTATAATTCTTCCTATACTTGAATCTTGAAAAAGAGTTGCAACCTAAAAATAAATTTAAAAATTTAAATAAAATTAAATTAAAACAAATCCAATTTCTGAAAATCAAACAATTCATTTTACCAGAAGTTATTTCATTTGCATTGGTCTGTAATTTCAATTTTTCTCAACTGAATTTATATAAAGAACTGTCTCAAGTACTCACAACAACTTTCTAATTTTCGATCATTAGTTAATCAGTTAGTTTGTAAGTCAAATAAAATAAAAAATAAAAAGATTACATTCTATCAATGGCATAACTGCAACAATGCAGGTTGTGCCATTGCACTAAAGCACAAACTAAAAAAAGCCCTGTTCTGATATGTTTTACAGAGAATTATGACGAATGTGCAGATACTATTGTTTTAGCTGTCAAGAAAACAAAATTTTTCTGTTGACAGCGCTCATTTTACGTTCTGCACCAGGGCTCACCAACTATAGTAACGCTACTACACTGTATATTGAAAAAATTACTCTCTAAATTACTAAAAAAAAAAACCTTTCAAGAAGGAATCGAGTAAAAGAGTAAAGAAAATTGGAAAATAACTTAGAATGTGGAGATTGAGACAATAAACAAATATTATACCTAGAAATTGCATGAATTACCAAACAGATTCAGGGCAATTACATTAAACAGGTTTTTAGAATGAAATAAGACAAGAATGATGCAATCAGTAAATTCAAAGCAAGATTAGTAACTATATGTTATGTCTAATGTTTTAGTAAAGATTATAATGACACTTGTATCAGTCGTAAACGTTTAGCCGTTGCATCTCAATGAACCAGTGGTGACTTCCTCTTAGTTATCTGTCGAATTTGGCTGCAAAACAGAATTTAAAAATCAGGAACAATAATGTAAGGACTGTTTTCTTGCATGAAGAACTGACTGGATACTTCTTTACACAGCAACCACAAGAACATCAACAAAGTGAAAAAAAAAACTGTGTAAAGATTAAAAAAAATATATTCATGAGTTGAAACAGGCTGGCAGATATTGGTATCAAAGATTGGATAAAGGAGGAAGGATTTAAACAATCCAAACTTGATCCATGCTTATATTTCGTTACTATTAAAGAGATTTTTTTTATTGTTTGGACTACATGTTGATGATATTAAAAGTTTGTCAAGCACATTGCTACTTGTATTTGAAGAATTGGATAAAATAGAATCATTTATAAATTTAACAACTATTGGAGATTCAGAATTAATTTTAGGAATTGAGATAGAATAATTTTATGAAATGATTAAATTGCATTAAAAAATATATATTCAGGATTTACTATAGAATGTTATATATATATATATAGAATATATAGAATAGATCTGATGATAATCTTAAAAAGAAGATCAAAAAGGCCTTAAACCTTGAAGTTATAGGAGTGAACACATGTAAAATATAGAATGTCTGTGGGCAATGCAGTGAAATTGACTTTAATTGTTGCCATCACCCTTATTGGCATAGAAGTAATTTATTCTAATGCTTTTTTGGCAGGAAATTTGTAGACAATTCTGAGCTCAGTTTTGGTATTAAGTTTTATTTTCTTAATTTCAGCCTTCAAAAGTTTCCAAACATTTTCAATTGGGATTAGATCAAAATTGCTATATGGCCAGGGCAAAACCATTGCTTAGTAGATCTTGCTGCTTGACATGATACTCCATTTTGTTGAAAAACAAAATCATGTTCCAAATTAAACTTCTTAATAGAATGCAGTAGTGATTCTTGTAATAGTTTTTGTTATTTGTTATTTACAAGCATGACCACCTTTTGGACCATCAGGTCGGCTAGGGGTCACTGAGGATAGAGAAGAGGTCTGAAACTAAAAGGCCACAACCAATCAAAAGTCTCCCTCTGATTGGCCTTCTGTATATATACAACACCTGGTCAAACAGCTTAGAGCTTCAAGCTAGCATGGATCATAAAAGAAAGCTGTGGTTAATAAAGATTAATTGAACTTAACTATGTCCCATGTCTACTTTCTATTGTGCTCTGCCCCTCTCACCTTTCCACTACTCCCAAACCCAGTGGTTAAGCAAGAGGCAGTCATAACTGTACCATCAACCTGCCTAGTCTGTCTGCTGTCAGACATCTCCAAACCATTAGTGATGCAGGAAATTTAACGGACTCGGTACATTTCGCCGACCAAGAAATGGCCGACCAACAATTGGCCGACCACATTTCGCCGACTACAAATGGCCGACCAACAAATGGTCGACCACATTTCGCCGACCATATTTCGCCGACCAACAAATGGTCGACCACGAATGGTCGACCTGCATCAAACATCAAACTTAATAAAAAAAACAAAATAATGAGTAAACTAATATTTTTATTTATTAATCAAATCACGTAGAACGTGTTATGTAATTTTTTGTTTAGCATCACTAGCTTAGAGTGCCATGTCCTGGTAAGGTTTAACGTATTCTTACAGTTATTAGTTTAACTTACAAAACATCGCCCAATCGGATGGAAATGAATTTTCCGCCATTGACAACTAGTGTATTTTTGTTCCTAATCAGCCGATTCGATTCAATATCGATAATTATTTCATGATCGCTTGACGCCACGAAAGCTGACAACTTCGATTAATCGATAACTTTATCAAAGCAAAACTGAAACTAAGTAGCGAGACTGATTGCAGACGATTTTTTGTTTTGAGGTGGTTAAATTAACTATTAATGTGTTGTAACTACTGTAATACCGAAGGCGGATTGTTAGAAGCAGAGGATGATGATAACTTGTTACTGACAAGGTTGTATAATGTTGAAACTGTCGATAAATGGCCAATTGTTTACGCTGCGCAATACGACATCGTGCAGTGTTTATATATTGCTGGTCGGCATAACGTACTTAAGTTCGTACACCGACTGTACGTCGACTTAACGTACAGTCGGTGAAACGTCCTTTTCTCCAAAACGTATGGTCGACCAATCGTTTGGTCGGCGAAATGTACAAACCCCAATTTAACTGATTGTCATACATATTGTGAATGACTTGCTTCATCTTTCTTTTTCAGAACACTGTTTTTCTGATTGCCAATACACACTGAAAATTTGGCTTAATCACTAAAAATTACTCTTTTCCACATCAAGTGACACATTTTTAAGTTTTTGAGAAAAAATAAATATCTTTTTCTTGTGGGAATTTATTAATAGTGGCTTAGTTTTAGATTTATAAAATAAGTAGTTCATCTCATGAATTTACCTTACTCTTGCAGTAGTAGAAACTGTGGATGTAATAGTAGGTAACACTTTTTAGTAACTTCTGATGCAGATGAATAATGATTAGATTTTATAATTTTGTGCAAAACTCTCTGATCTCATTTTAAAGTTATCTTAGGTTAACCAGATGATTTCCTAATTGCAAGCAAGTTGGTTGTTTTATACTGTTTGATAATTCTTCTAACAGATGTTTTCAGTACAGAAAGTTTTCTTGATATTTCATGTATTGATTTAATTTCTTTATGTTTTTCAATAACTTTTTCATACATGTCAAGAGAAATAGATTTTTCTGAAATCATCTTTGAATGGCAACAAACGTCAGTGTCTCAGTAGGCAAATAGTGATTACATCATACAAAATATGCAAATTATGACACATTTATAACTTCATTCTATTAAATTACAACTATTTTTGCACTAAATTTTGTTTTAAAAGTATTTTTCTTTTGTTTGTACCTCATGTTTCAGGTTTTTCGATTCTTATTTTACTTGTTGCAGGTATTTTGAATTAAGGTTCAATTAAAAGAATGAGATTTCTTCTACTTTTATCTAATGTTTTTTAAATTGTTTTATCAAAAAATATTCATTGGAGGAACAATTTTGCAAATTATTTTTTCATTATGTAAGCTTACATATTCTGTATTATTATTTTATAGTTAAAAAATAATTTTTATGTTATTCATTAAGTGTTCCAGGTATTTTGGTGTTGTAACAGAGTAAACAGCTAACTTGTTTAACAAATTTAACTCCATAAAAAACATTTGTGGGTAATCATTGCCAGCCTAACAGCCAAATATTTCAATTAACATTTGTAAACCATATTAAGCAAAATATTAAAAATATATATATAAATTATAAGCCAATCAACTGTAAAGATACATCAGCTTATGTGTGGCATGAAATATTTCCAGAAATCACTAAAAAATGTGTACTTGACACACAAAAGACCTTAAGCAGTTAGTGTTGCAAAAAGAGTGCTTATTGGTTATGAAGTGCATTTTTTATGCTTGTTTTCATTTTTTTTTATTTGTCTAGATACTTTTGTGAGATCAAAATCTGTATCCTAAGAATTATGTTATTATTTTTTCCTTATTTAAAATCCAAAAAAATTTTTTTTTTTACTTCATTTAATAGCCCAAGGCCAGGCTTTTCCTAATCTTAAAAGTTTTAATTCACATTTAAAATTTAAAAAGTTATAGCCTTTAAAACTTTTTTTAATCAGGTGTCCAGATACTTATAAGCCATAATGTGCATTTCTTCTGTTAGATTTCACAATGGCCTTTAATCTTCTATTATCATATGTTTTAGTTGAATTGTGGCAACCTGTTGACATTTTAGCCTTTAATGTTTTTGAATTCACATGTAATTTTATTATATAAAATATCAAAATCTACTAGCAATCAAGTAAGCTTATAAATAAAATTTATCTTCTGCAATAAATAACTGAAACTCACCATATTCATTATAGTAAGGATATAAAGTTCTATGTCATCATTTAAGTAATAACTTAACATTGACTTGTCAGCTACAACCAAAGTCTCCAAATTTTCCTTTTCGTTATTGATAGATCTTCTTGGACGAGAAGTTCTGTTTTTTTTTACATGTTGCTTCCATTTTAAGTGACGTTTAAGAGATAATTTCAAGTTATCTGTTAAATAAAACAAAAAAAAATAATTAATGTAATACATGGCACAACTTGGAAATTTTAAAATATAAAATAAATCATATCACTATGTTTTTTAAACCACTTATAATTTACAATTTTTAGATTACATTACAATTTCATAAATAATTCTAATTAATAAAAAGCTGGTTCAATATCTAAACAATTTTCAAAAGTCGATTTTATTAATTATGTGAAATCAACAAAATCAACTCTTGATTTTAAACAGCTTATTGAAATCTTGTTTTCAGCAAGTTGTTTTCCACAAGTTCTTAGATCTTGTTCCAAGATTCCATGATCAAACCAATAAAATGGTCTGCAAGAAATTCCTTACAAGCTATACTTTGTTCACAAAGAACTCAGACAAACTCAGGCTGTATCAGTAAATGAGTAAAAAAACTAATTAATTGTAACAATTGAAAATTTTTTAACAAAGTGTGATTGGGTTGGCCTTACCTGCCTAAACTTGAGGAATTAAACCACATAAGATTGAACCAATGCACTAACTAAAGGAAGGAACAGAGGTAACAGCCATGATGGCCCAAAGCACACAGAGTCATAGATAATACCTTAACCCATAATGTTATCTGTAAGCTGCTGCAGTGCAGCCTCTCTCTGCTACGTCTGGGTCTCTCTCGGTCTGTTTCTTCTTAACTCTACTCTTCAACTGACTCTTTCTAACTCACTTTCCCTCATGACAGCTTCTCTCAGGCCACATCCTCTCTCCATCTCTGGATGAACAGGTGGGGCCACCCTTTGACAGTAATGGAAATACAACCCAGCAGGTCCTCAATCCATCATATAAAGCATTCTAGGATACAAATTTGTAATATTAAGAACCTTATCTTGCTGTGGAAAAAAAGAAGAGCTAATCAGCTTTTAGCCAACCACAGTTGATGTAAAGATTGTGTGAACGGAATATAGAGACAGTTCCGAAATGTTTTGATGATGAAATAGAATTATTAGAATTAACATACTTAAAAAGTAATAACACATTAAGTGGTTTCAATAAATGAGTGATTTTTTCGATTAGTTGGTTATTACAATAATCATAATCACTTAATTATTGAGTGCCCAATACTGAAATGTGATTACTTGATTGTTGTGATGTGTGATTTTTGTATAAGTCACATAACTTTCTGTGTGATAGATGCTACGTAAGTAAGAAAACACAGATAACCTGAAAATGTGATATAAGCTGTGTTTCCATAGAGATCATTGTTATAGTCAGAATAATTTAATTTAAAACTTAAATACCTGCTGCATACTTTCAAAAAGTTCTCAGAAATGATTATTTCAACTACTCAAGCCTTTTTATGAGTTTAGTTGAACCTGAATCTAGTTGAAACAACAGCAGATGTCTTGCAATAGTTAGATCAGGTTTTGCACTACCATGTTGATTCCAGTTAGCAAAAGGCTAATAATCAGATCAAGTCAGCAGAAAATCGTGGTTTGGGATGATTAATTGCACTTGTATGGAAATGTTGTTTACTTATGAATAGTCTAATCAATTTGACTTTCTAACAGTACTTTCAAAGCTCCCACCAGGGGAACTAATTTGCACATATGCACTTCCTCTTCTGGTTTGTCTCCAATCTAATCTTAACTGACAAATAATCAACATACATTTCTTGCAATCCTTTTTGCAATCTTTTTCAATCCTGTTCAATCCTGTTCAATCTGAGATTATTTTAATCTAAAATCGCACTTAGGCACCGAGGATGATACCCATACGAAAAAGTGTTCTGCAGAATTCTGCTGTTTCTGCAGAAAAATTTCTGGCAGAAAAGCCTGCAGAATTTGG
>JAQFZN010002308.1:0-11822 GCA_034687075.1 Geophilus carpophagus | reverse complement strand
CGTACAAAAATTAGAAATTCGCACTAAATCATTTTTTAAATTTTCGCGCTTGATCATTTTCGCGCCAGTTCATCCTGACACATTTGAATTTCGCACTTAATTCTTTCGCGCTAATTCATGTCGCGCTAATTCATGAACAATTCATTCGCGCTAATTCATTTTCGCGCTAAAGATGGCACCCCCAACATAGTCATCGTAAAATTCACAATTTTCCGCAAGTTTCAGTAAAATACTTGTAGCTGAAAAAATGTTGAATTTCATAATGCCAGCAACAATATTAAAAAATATTAAATTTAAAAATTGTTAGTTTTATAAGTTGAAAGTTTGTAAAATTATTTAAAAAGCTTTTTTTTGTTTTTTAGTTATGCATTTCCCACTAGAGTGAGCAGTTTATAGTTTTAGAATTTGTTCTGTATTTAACAAAAATAAATATTAAAAATTAAAATATTAAATATTAAAATGTGGTACAGTAGCCTACAAAAAGTTTTAAAAATCCATTTTGTGTGTAAATTTTGTATTTTCATTTGCTACAAGGAGAAATAATTGCAGCAATTCCCCTCCTCCCACAAATTTGTTCAAAATCATTGTGACAGCATTTTGGACACAACCTAAGGCAGTCACATAACACAGATTAACCACTCAGGCTCAACCACGAGGCACTGCTTCCCAGTCACGTGACCCCCCCAACCTCCATGCTGAGACACAGTCAGTCATCAGGTTGACAGCAACAAGAGAATACCCCTAGAGATTGAGACTTTAGCCACTTATAAAGATGCATCTCGCCTAGCTGGCTTTGCTGCCTATGAAGCTTACTTGTTTGGACTTTCCTAATAAGTGACTTTATGGCATTTAAACCTCCTTAATTCCATGGCTGGGAGCCATGGAGTTGTTTTACTTCCCCATGACTATGCCAGTCAAATAGCGAGTCATGGATTGAGGACTTAGGATTGCACTGACTCTGTCGATAACACAGTAATAAGAGTCAAGAGGTCCATGTGGGTTTCTCTTAATTAAGAGAATAAATACATTTCTTAATTTGACCTGTGTCTAAGTTCCATTTTATTAGTGTCTGCCCCTTGTTGCCACCTGACATGCTCCAAACATGTTAGATAGTCTGAAAAGCAGTCACATCATCACAAAATTAAGAGAAAATTGCAAGTTTTAATCGCAAAAAAAGGCAAAACAAATCGCAGAATTTACGGGTCCTTGTTTAAAAACTTGAGAAGTTCCCACATAAAATCAAATAATTCTTGGTAGCTTCAGTTTTCTATTTCTTTCCATTAGAGTGCAGATGAAGTCTTTCATCTTCTTTTTTATGAGCTTTTAAATTTAAAAGATCTTATTAGTATAAACTACTATAACAATAAAAATAAATTCTATTAATACTTTTTATGGAAGATATTTATGGAAATAGAATTGCGCTGTCTTTGAGAGGTAAATGTAATAAAAATCAATTTCCATCGCATTTACCACACTGTTTTTTTATTATGGTGCTGAATACTAAAATAAAAAAATTGTAAAATGTAATATAAAAAGAGTAGATTGAACTTCATATCTATATTTCGCCTCTGACTATTTGCATTGAAGACTGATGAAATCGTTCGAGCGTCACCAGAGGGAGGATGAAAAAAGTTGTTAGGATCGAATAAAAATCCATCTTTGACGAATTCTCGGCAAATCCCTTCTCTCTCAACAATCTTCGAATCAAATTTCCTGCCAGCTCTCTCGAGGATTGTAAATACATGAAAGATGTTTTGTGATTATAAGTGAAATTACTTACGACGCTCATCGATTGAAGACGTACAAATGTCGCATAATCGCATCGCGCAATCTCGTCATCCCACAAGCGCTTCCGGCAGGATTTATTCTATCGATAGACTTACTTTCAGGTAAAAAATGTCAACTTATCGATTTGTGGTAACCTATTGACATTTTTATCAGTCACACTTATTTATAGGTGCTTTCGGAATATAAATTTACAGATTTTTATTTTGATGATTTCAGAAAATTTTTGATAAACTTCATTTATTTTTATCTATTTCTAGATCCGGAAGAAGAGCTTCAATACCTACTCAAATAAACACTGGTTTCATATTATTGATGTTTCGTGTTGATGCAATTTAGGTTTATTACAATGAAATTATAAAAGTTAAAAACCTAGTTAACACAAAATGATCATGTTTCATAGAGCATCTTTAAGCTTAACTCAAATGCTGTTAGGCACTAATCAATAGACCTGTCAGAAACACTAAGTTTACTACTAATTTGCAATGGATGAGCCAATTTCCTCTAACAAGAAGTGAGATCTAGACAAGGCAATGACCTTTCTAAATGTACACTTCACCATGGATTTAAGACTGACTGCCACTTCCTTAAAAACACTGTTCATTGACCTCAAGTAGTAGTTGTATACAGTACTCCAGAGACTGCACCTTGGGTTCGTTAGTCATGTTATCAAAGGGTAACAGCAGCACCATTTTTATCTAATTTAGTATGTTATTCAAAGTGTTGTATGTCATGTCATAAATTAAAGGCTGGTAATATGTGATAATCATCAGATTTTTCAGGTTTCTGCCATTTTTTAGCAGTTTACTTTTTAAGGTAAACTGAAAGTATTCTTATTATTATTTATCTTTATTGTATCATTTTTTGAATTATGTAAATTTTTTTTTATTTATGGAATTGCTTAAATACCCTTGTGAAAAAAGTTATTGACTTTACAAATTGCAAATCAGAACTGAATAAGATTGAATTGCTTCTGAATTATATTGCAATTGGAAACATTACTGTATCAGTTGATGGGTCAATGAAAAATCCAAAATAATTGGAAAAGTTGGATAGATCTTATAAAAAATAATTTGTATTATAAGTTTTGATTTTATAATTTTATTAAGATTAAAATACAATTTTTAAGTATTCTGTACAATATACAAAGAACATTAAGAACAGCATTTAAAACATAAAAATAAGAAGAATATTTATTTAAGATGTTATTGTTGGAAATATTCTTAAATTTCTTTTTAAGTGTATAATAGATAATGTTAATGTACATATGTAACATATACTTAAATTAAGCTAAATTATAAACATTGTCTTGTACATAAATATCAATTACATAAAGTAAACAAAACTATATATTTTACAAAAAGTATTGTCATGTGAAATTTTATGATTAAAATAAGCTTTTATTGCCAAAAGTAGCAAATATATATATTACAGTTTATATATTTGTTTTTCATAAAATTTTACTCAACTAATTTCTCATGTACAGTAGTAACTTTCTTCTCAGGAAGTTAGTGAAAAAGACTTCACCAATCATATTTGAAACAATTATTCTATTCTTGAGTGCACACAAGAGTATAGGGCCAAATCATTTGTGGAAGATAAAAAAAATACTTATTGACTTAGCCAAAATTTTAGTCATCTTCCTTGTAAAAATAAAATCCTAACTTGTTAATTTATTGTAGAGTTTATCTTCAATACTATCTCACCAATCTACCAGCAAACTGTCAGCCATTTTTTTTAAAAGATAATCTCTACTTAAATTTAGTAGTAGATTTGTCAAATTTCTTGGAGTTGGCAAACAAAAATTGCCACCCCACAATAATTTGATTGATGACCTTTTTTTGCCATTAAGCATTTGAAAATTTTTTTTTTTAGTTTTTTTTTTTAGATTTTGAGCCAGTGGGGATAAAGGGGAAAACTTAACTCCAATGTCACCCCTTAAAAATTTGCACTTTAGACAATTGCTACAGAGCCTTGTGGGAAATCCACTACTGGTTAAATTTAAAATATAAATCAGGAATTTAAAGTTTGATGCAATGTCATTTTGTTTAATCTAAGTTTAAATACTAGTTTAAACCTGGATTAAATTTAACTGCCATTGGTACAACCTAGTCTTAGTTATATAATTTATTTTAGTAGTATTAATAATAGTAATCATTTTAAAATTAATTTTGGCTTTATTTACATGTGTTCACTCCTATTACTTCAAGGTTTATAAGGCTTTTACGATCTTCTCCCTAAGATCATCATCAGAACAGTTCTGATAATGATCTTAGGGAAAAGATCGAAAAGGCCTTATAAACCTTGAAGTAATAGGAGTGAACACATGTAAATGAAGCCAAAATTAATTTTACAATAATCTTAACACATGTATAAATTTAAAAAATAGAATCATTATTTTACATGCACTGGTAAAAGTTGGTGGGGATCAGTAAGAGGGTTGGAGAGATCACCCACCGTCTATAAGATTTGGAGCTAGGTTTGCAACCTTGTATAATACTTGGTGCAAGCCACCTAACCCTGTCCCAAATATTTTCTGTGAGAAGGTTAATATAATACAGGTAACACATAACACAGCACTCTTACAACATGGTGTCACTGTAAAATTGAGAATTGTGGAAAACCTTCTATAACATAGCATTTCTCAAACATGACTCAAGAATTGTCCTATGATACAAATAACATGGCACTTCTTTCAATCTAACAATCATGAAATACAAGGGATTACCTATACTTGTAAATAAAACCAGAGCCATAACAACTCCATTTTGTGCCAATGTGGGTCACCATTTTATTTGCCCCACTGTCAGGTTTCATGTGTTGCAACTTACATATTCAATGATTTTTGCACTCCCTTGAAGATTGCTTCTGGTGCTTCTGTGGCACTGCCCTAGTTACGGCCCTGAATGAAATCAAACAAATTCTGGGAAGTGATCATTTATTTAAGAAAGGTTGTTTCCCAGAGTTTGTGTGGTTTAATTTACAAGTGTTAAGAATCTTCAAGTAAAAAGTGATTTAAGTATTAATATTTTAATTGAAATCACAATATTGGCATTTATAATTGTTAAAATGTTAAGAAAAACATGAATAAAACTTCCAAATGGCATCAAACATTAAATGAACAACTGATTTTAGACACTAATCACAAAAACCAAAATTTAGACTTTCTTTAATAAGGAGATGTTTAAGTAAAATCTGGATTAAGCCCAGAAACATTTTAATTGGAGATTAGAACCAGTGAATTTTAATGATTATTAATTTTAAAAAATGTAAATAATTATTAAAATGGACTGTTTTTAATCATTTAAACTCCAATTATAATATTTATAGAATCATTCCTTATTGCCCTTTATTGTTTCTTATTACAAATGTTTACCTTTTAGTTTTTAGGAGTAAAATCTAAAATATATTAATTTAAATTATTGATGCCAAGTAGAAGTTTTACTCAAGTTTATCTACTGTAAGCTAATCTAATACAAATTTCCAAAACTTATGAAACAACTTTTACACTTTTCAAACCTTTAAAATTTAGAAAAGTTGATGAACAGAAATAAATAATTATTTAAAAATAAATCTTTGTTGAGAAATTTAATGAACACATCACTATTCATAAATAAACTCAAAAATATCATAAACAATTTTTCTAACTATATTTTTACCTCAGAACTTGAAAATGTCAAATTTTAGAAGTTTTTTAAACTTTTGGAAAGAACTTGTAGAAATAAATTTAATCTTCTTTGGATAAATATAAGAATGCAATGTTTCTTGGCAGTAGCCATTTTCCCATCACTTTGAGAACTTGCACATACCCTCTCAATCCATCATCAAATTGGCTGTTTGCTGTCTCAAACAGATTTGGCCAAAATCTGACTGGTGATAAAACAGCATGAGCAATTGAGTGACTTGAAACTGATGCATAACATGAAGCTAAAACTCCATCTACAAACAATGTTCCAGATTCAGTCAGGGGAACATATGCTCCTGAAAAATTTAGTTGAAACACAATAAAACTGATAAATTAGGTTTTCAGAGAACCAACATAAGGATAATTCTTTACAACTTAAAAAATTCTGCCATTTTAAAGAATGGTTTGTTCGTATTATTTATTTACTGAATTTTATATGCATTAGAGAAAGATACAATAGATAAAAGTGCGTCCAAACGCATTAATACAAGCAATGAACCACAAATCCAATTCTCTTTAAGTTATTCCTTCAATAGACTTGAAAGATAATATGATTTATGATTTAGCTATTTTCTTGCATTTTTAACCTGCAGATTATACCATGGTATACAAAAATGAAAAAAAATTTCTGAATCAATTGAAATAGAGGATTCTTTAAAATACAACAAGATTTAAAATATAAATTTTTATTACAAAAGTAAGCATTAACATCCAGAGTTGTACTGAACTTGCTAGAAGTTTTTATTAGTTAAAATATAATTTAAATGTAACTAAAGTTACTTTTTAACTTGTAACTGTAACTACTATATACTGTATTAGTGCATTTAATGCAGACCTGCCTATAGCACTCAGAATTGATGCAACATAGAATGTGCACATATAACATCACCTGGCTTTTTTGACATATAAATGCCTCAATAACTGAATAACTTTGAAAAAAATGCCAAAATGCAGATTTACAAAGTCTACCACTGAATTTAAGTCATAAGTTATTAAGGTAGTGAAGGAGAAAAAAAATAGAGCTACTGGTCATAAGTTTAGAACTTTTACATTTGCAGGATTCACATAACATGCATCTGTGTATAATGTGCAAGGTGGCAGCATGGCAATACCGGACTAAGGAGGAGTGAAGAAGGCAGTCTGCTTTGGGTGCAAGGCTGTAAGGGTGCAATTTGGGCCTTTGATGACTTTTTTTACTTATTGCTGGGTGCAAAGGGTGTCACCCCATGTCACCACTGGCAGAGGGTGGATTTAACAGTGGGAGCACCAAGTGCACGCCCTGGGCCCTGACCTCTGGAGGGCCCTGCAAAACTTCAAAATTAAGATTTTTTTTAATGACACAAAGTTTGGTTTCATATGTGCAATTTTAATTACATATATTATTATATTCAAATTTCATTGGAGATAAAACATTAATAGTACATAATATTTTTTATTTATATTAAAATATGGTTAGCATGTATTTTTATTTTCCCTGTTTTCTATTTTTTAAGGGGCCAAATATTTCCTTCTGTGCCAGGGGCCTCAACTGATCTTAAATCGCTTCTGACCATTAGGCCCTGGAAGTGTAGGGCTGCAGGAAATGGGGTGTCTGCCCTGGATGTGAACCTAGTAGTCCAGCACTGCTGCATGATATGTAAAATTGCAAATAGCATGCTCATTACATGTGCTAAATACTATACCGGTGTCCAGTCGAACAAAAACCAGTAAATTATTTCACAATTATGTAAATTTTAAAAAACTTTTGATTACCAATTTAACTAAATGACATGTGAGGAATTCAATAAAACATGCTAAATTCTTGTAACATTTTTGCATCATTGTTTTTCAACTTGTAACTTTTAAACCAACAATGCTACATAAAAAACGTCATTTGCAAAGTTGTAGACCACCATTTGTTTAGTACATTGCCACATTGAAAACTTTTTGTTTGTAGGATCATTTTTCATAAAAAATTAAAAAAACTAAAGAAATGATTTTTATTGTAGGTGATGATTTTCAATCAAAGACTAATTAAAGAAAAGGAAAACTGAATGTTTGTTGTGGAATTTTTAATAATAAACTTATTGAGTCTTTTTTCATTGATAAAACACCAACTGGTGCTAAGTACTTAAAACTTCTTAAGACAAGTACTAAATATAGTTGAAAAATTTACCATTTGCTGAGTTTGCTAGAATGGTTTTTTAAGGAATGGTGCCCCTCCTTATTATTAGCATAATGTATGCAACTAGTTGAATGAATTATTTGGAGATCATTGGATTGGTCATAGTGGTTTAATTGCATGGCAACCTTGTTCTCTAAATCTTACACCTTGTGACAGTTTTTTCTGGGAAAATTTGGTAGAAATTGTTTACAGCACTCTACCAAATACCAGACATATCCTTCGATACAGAATTATTGATGCATGTGCACACATTACTCTAAAGGTCTTGGATAGTGTTTTGCATAATCAAATAAAGTGTTTACACGCTTGTATTATAGCAGATGATTGCATTTTTGTGCATTGGCTTTGATGATTTAGCCCCTCCATATTATTGTTCCTTTTCTTTAATTATTCTTTGAAGTGAAAATCATCACCCTTAATGAAAATCATTTTTTATTTTTTTTTTAAATTTTTAGGAAACAAAGTCCTACAAACAAAATGTAGCAATGTACTAAACAAATGGTGGTCTACAACATACAAGTTAGAATTGACATTTTTTGCATAGTATTGTTTGTTTAGAAGTTACAAGTTGCAAAACAATGATGCAAATATGTCACATGAATTTAACATGTTTTATTGAATTTCTCATATGTCATTTACTTAAATTGATAATCTAAAGTTTTTTTAAATTCACATAATTGTGAGATAATTTACCTGGTTTTTGTTTGGCTGTACACCCTGTATAGGTAGTCCTCAGTTTATGTTGCAATTCCGTTTCTGAGAGAACCGGCATACACAGAATCAGCATAAAATAAACCAATTTATAATAGGAGGCAGCTTATCTCTGTGGGAGGTGAATAGGTGTGAAAATATGATAATATGATTGAAATGATGAATAGAAGTATAATCAATATATTATGAATTAACATCAGCTCTCTCTGTATATCAAATTTCAAACAATTTATTTATACAATGAATTAGTTAGTTGTTACAGTTATCATTGTACAGATGAGTCAATCAATTCTTGTGATGCATGGTTCCCTGGTGGCAAGTAAGATAAAATAGAAATGAAGATTGTTTTCACTTCAGAAATAGATGAAAAATTCATTTCAAAACTTTCTTGCTATGAATTATTTGACATCATATTATTTAATAATCATTAAGTTTTAAAATCAAATCAAATTACACATTTTAACTGAAATAAATCTTACTCGCCACATGAGGGCGCAATTTGAAAAGAACAAAGGATTTAACCTGAGTTTCGTATCTGTGCTGCTATTATTAGTTCCGGAAACAGTAAATGATAAAGAAAATTTAATAAAATACACAACATTCTCTTTAGTATGTTTAAATGTTTACTTTTTTTGTTTAATTGTAAGCAGCTGCAATCAGACAACTGCACATGTGCACAGTGACCATAGGGATTAACCTTTTTAAGACTCCACATGGAAACAATTCTACTACAATAATAAAGTCTGCAGCACTAATGGCACCAAGCAACGCAAATAAAAAGAATTTTATTTCTATGACTTTAACTGAGATAGTTCTAATTGTAAAAAATAACCACTGTAACATTTGTTAGCAACTAAGCAACAGTGTCTCGAAGAAAACTATTCATTTTCAATATAAATAAAACAACTTTATTTATAAAACATGGCATGTACTTGGATTTGAGAATGTAGAATGGACGATTGTGGAAGTAATTGCAAGATTCCACCTGGATTGTAAACTTTGTTGTTTATTGCCTAAGGCAGTTCCGAACAGAAAGTTGGGTATAGGGAAAAGAGGTGATGACTCTAATTAGTTGTTTTACGAGATATGTAGCAAAACAAATTATGAATTGATTTTTGCAATATCTCTAATACTGTATTTCTACCGGGTTTTTCCGAGAAGAAGCTCATGGGCTTCTATTTAGAAACAGGTGGGCCTCTACAGTCGAACAGCTTATTAATCACAATCTGTCTAACTTTTGTTTATTTTAATAAAATTTTTATACAGAATCTGTTATATCTGAGCTATAATACATTATAATACTTGATTTTTTTTCCCAAATAGAAACAAAAACCTACATACAGCCCCTGGTGGGCCTGTATTTAGGTGGGCCTCTACTCAGAAAAACCCGATACCTTTGAATTATACAAGCAACCCTTTGCCACCTTCGTGATATTTTTCAATGTAAATACGCCGCTCTGGATTTCAAATACTTAAGGCTAATTACCTTACAGCTGTGTCGACCAATCAACTCATTTAATAACTGATGATCAACCAATCAACTGTGTCGACTTGATAAACGATGACAGACAAACTATTCTTCATTCATATTAGTAATAATATTAAAAATAATTTTTTCTTACCTTTCTTTACTTCTCTCACAATTCCAACGATTTCCTCAACTGATTGGTAACTCGCATTTTCAGCAACAAAAACATGATCACCTAATTGGACATCTTGTGCATATCTAAAATTACATTTATTGTTACAACATATTTCTAAAAAGCAAATAAGTAAAAAAAATTCCTTACTTTATTTCCAAATCATTGTTATTTGTTACAACAGATGTAAACATGAGATGAATACCAGAAAGAGAAATCTCTTTACTACTATTAGTACGCAATGTCAGGTATGTCCCATATATTTGTGTACGTCTCTCCAAAAATGCAATAACAGGAGAAAATGACATTCTGTCATTATAAATATCCTCTGTAATACTTTGAAAATGTTATTTCTTTTTCTTTCTCAACAAATAAAATTGTAAAAAATAAAAATCGCATCTTACTGCTTAAAATTCTATGTCCAATGCGCAAATCTTTCATTTTTAATTGAGTTTTGTTTTCAAGCTGAACCAGAGCATCTTCAGGGAAACATGTGTCATCTAAACATTGACAACAAAAGTATCTTCGTGTAGCTCTACTGTAACAATGACAATTTGGAGCGACGCAATTTCCCCTTACGGAATTAATTTGCTGCAAAAATTAATTAAAATGTCACTCTATTTTAATTAATTTAATTACAATAATTTAATTTAGAAAACTTTAAACAAACTAAACGATTCTATATCTAACTGTTTTAAAATTATTTTTTATTAATATTTTACCCTTTTTTCAAGTGTTTTTGATAAATTTTTATGAGATAACTCAGGTGTTAACATCCATTTTGTTGTTTTTGATTGGTCAGTTGTTAAGAACGCTTCTGAAATGTTATTAATACGTAATACGTGTTATTTATTTATTATTAATTTTTCAGATGATTAAATAATTTCTATTTGTACTGTTGAATTATTAAGTAAGAAAATTTCTTCCCCCTACCAGTTTTATTTGAAGAACCATCTGCATTCCATAGCGTGAGAATCACAATAGGGATAAAATAGAAAATGCTGTTTGCATCCATTTTGCTCGTGTTGCTCGATTCCTGCTTTTCACAAAACCGAATTGAATGACGTCATATTTCTTCGCTTTGAAAATATCGATAAACAATTATACTAACATTCTAACACACCGCCAATCGATGAATGTTTTCTTGTAGAAAACTTTACACAATATTATCTTTTGTTTTAGTTTAGAAAAATAAAAATAATAAAAAAAATTTAAAAATTAAAAAACGAAACGTTTTTAAAAATAATTTTCATATTTTATAATTAAAATTTTGAACAAATAAAGGCTTCTTTTTTCTTTTGGAGATATTGCAGTTTTATCATACCATAAATAAACAACAACAGCAATTAGATGTTTTAGTTTAGAAAAATAAAAATAATAAAGAACATTTAAAAATTAAAAAACGAAACGTTTTTAAAAACAATTTAAATATTTTATAATCAAAATTTTGATTGCAGTTTTATCATACCATAAATAAACAATAACAACATTTAGATTTTAAATATTCCTTTCAATAATTAATTAAAATTCATAAAATTCTGTGAATGAATGAAAATAAACATCCATTCTGTTTCACGGTAGGAAGAATTGCTTTAAAGCCGTTTTCTGAATGACATGTTGTTGTCTTTAATGAAAAGCGGACATGGTTTTTCACTTTCCATTCACTGACAGATCATAAGTGACAATATAAACGATGCGGTCACTGCCCAAGCAGCACGAATATCGCAGCTATGTCTCTGCGATATAGAAAATCTATGTTGAAACTATATAGACTTTCTATATCGCAGAGACATAGATGCGATATAGAAAGTCTATATAGTTCAATATAGACTTTCTA
>JAQFZN010002307.1:0-11822 GCA_034687075.1 Geophilus carpophagus | reverse complement strand
TTTTGTTTAGTAAAATAATTAAATCAGTTTTACAAGTAAACAGCCTTTGTGTATGTATTCAAACATACGCAAATATAATGGCAAATTAGTTATTTTGTGCAATCAATGCGTGCAACGGCAATACTTGCGAGTTTGTGTAGATAAAGAATAAAACCCTTTAACATTGCTAAGCCTTTAGTAAATTTTTATCTTCTAAAACATTCGCTTATTTACTTTCAAACCCTACTCTTAATTTTTTAGCCGTAACATTATACATATTGGAATACATACAAGAATATCAATAAATCCTTAAAAATTTCTATATTTCTCCTTAACAAAATGTGTTTGTTCATAGAATGTTTGCTATATCTACGTATCATTTTTTTTTATTAGGAGTATATATCAAACAGTTTAAAAGGAATAAAAAAATAGAAAAACATTTTCTTCACGAAACGCTTATTGAGTGTGTTGATACTTGGCCTTTCTCTCTGTCAATATTTGAAGGGAACTCCCGCGTTTGCTTCTTTTTTTCTCCTCTAAAGAACGTGTCACGTCTTAGAAAGAGACCTTCCAATTACCAAACTGCCCCTTCTTCCCTTTTACAATTGCATGAGTTGGAAATGTACAAGATGCAACCGAGCAAAGGCAGTTTCTTATACCAAACCATGCAAGATGAAATCCTCCCGGGCGAGGGCGACTACGGTTGTCTGGTGCGCGCCTAGTGAATTATGCAGCAGTTTTTCAACTGTAAGCCATGAATTTTGTATTGGAGACAAGATCTTTTTGTATAGACAGCAAATATTTAGAAGCATTAAACGAGAGACGGAATTGTCTCTTGACAAGATTTCATCCCCAGACACAAAGACAACGATTTATCCTCCTAATAAATAGCTAAGCAAACTGGAGAACATTTTTTCCTCATGTTGTGTGAAATGTTTAAAAGTGTTGATTTAGTTCTTATTTTGTTTACACATATGCACTGTTAATAAGCTTAATTTATTTATTTTGTTTAGAAATCTTTTGTTTCTTTTTATTATTCAAAATGTGAAAATCAATTTTTATTTAAATTAAAAATCAAGTGCTTACATTGCAAATAATTAATATTGAAGTATCACAGTTTTAAATATCGTTGAATTACGATTTTTGAATTGTACGGTGTAGTAGAATAACTAGAACTGCAGGTTTTGCCATTTTCAACGCCCTGTTTTAATGTATTTATTACATTACACCTAAACAAAGACACGCAATGAGGCTAAACTTCTAAACACATGCAATCATATAATTTAATCTGCATTCAATTACCATGGAAACCTTTTACATTAAATTTCATTGTTATAATGTAATAAAACTGTTTACACGCAACTGTTTACCTAACCAGATAATCTAAATCTAAACAAAAATAACCACCATAAACTCAATTTACAACTTAGTTGATGTAACCTCAAATATTTATAAATTTCTAATAATTTATAATTGCAAATTACCTGTAATGTGAGGCAAAAAAACTCATTAATTATTTTCTTTTTTCTAAGTTAATGCAGAGCAGCCACCTTTGAGGCGGGCATTTAGCTCAATACACGGGACAGTGGTTTTTAATGTAGGGGCTTGGCTCGTTTTCCCACGAGGCCTCGCAAAATTAAGCGTCGATGTATGTGCCGCGTGCTTTTGTTCGCAATCCTTGCTCGGCGCGCGACACTGTCAACACGGCCATCTGGCTAGCGAGTTTTAGGCCTTCATTAGACACGTGCATCCGCTGGCGGCGTCGCTCCAAAGACCTAGGGGTGTAGGCGTACAGGGGGATTTATTGATTCAAACTCTTATCCAAATATAAACCTTCGATCTTGGTCAGTTGATGCTTTTTTTTATTTTTTTAAGGTTAACAGTTTAAAAAAATTGAAGAGAAAAATAAATAAAAAACGTGTCTTTTTTAGGTTTATGGCGCTTGTTTTGGTACTAAAATATTGGCCTAAAATACAAATATCAACATGGCTTGTTGATTTTATGATAAAAATAGATCGGGTAGGATAAAAAGAGGTTTATAGGATATTCTTTTTTAATTTTTTTTTACTTGTGAAATGTGTTTTCAGGGGGTATTAACGAGTGGTGGGTGTAAATGAACAAACTGGATGGAAAATGTAACACATGTTGTTCATTTTCCCATTCTCCCTTACACTGACAGGGTGGTATAGTGGGAAACATATCGTCCCCTCGCAAAGCCTCAGGATCAGTGCAATCGGCCTGCTAATCCTCGCTTGTGACGCCTCATATGATGGGCCAATTAGGAACAAACGCAGAATGAACCCCGGTATAATGAATAGATTTAGAATTGACGATTTTTAATTAAATTTATAATTCAAACTATTTTCATTTGATTTTATTTAGAAATAAATTATGAATAGTTTTAATACATTTCACGTTTTTGTATTATTTATTGATTACTCAAGTTTTATCACCCGATTTAAAAATTTAAATTTAATCAGATTTAATTCTTTTTAAATTATTTAACTAAATAACAAATATTATGATTGTGATTCTGTTAATATTTGTAGTTGTGGTGTAGCGAACAAGTTAAATTTGATTAAGTAAAAAAATTGTTGAGTGCGTTTACAAAAAAATAAATAAAAAGCACTTTGGTCATTTATAAGGGTAAACGTATAACCGTAATTATAATTTCTCATGAATACTGAAAGAGAGCAGTATAGGTTGGTAAACCCAGGAACGTATCAGCAGCCTTCGGCTACATTGATCGATTCCAAGATGGTGGTTGAATGAATCTATTTGGCAAGGATATTAAATCTATAAGGGCATAGCTGTGTGAAGAGAGCTCTAATAGAGAATCAATTAAGTTTTTAGACAATAAAAAAGTGCGATTGGTGAAGAAATAAAAATGAAAAAGATTTGTTTTTCAGAGAGAGGGGAATTGCGTTTGTAGTTTCGTACACACATGTGCATCCATGGGGCAAAAATGAATCTTTGAATATTTCATGGTGCCGACTAACGAGTCGTTCTAAACAAACATGCAGCGGCACGCGGTCGCCTAATTGCCACCCCGTTTTCATGTTGGCGCTAATGAGGTCCAAGCACGGACGCCAGCTGGGGCGCCCGTGGGGCCCACTCGGGATTCTGATACAAACGCTTCACTTGCATATCAATTAGTTTATGGTTAAATTTTTAACATTTTTGGTTTTAAATTTTTTTAAATAAAATTAATTTATTTGTTTTTGTTATTTATTTATTTAGACACATTTTTTAAATTTTTTTTTATAATGTTTTATACTTCTACTGTTTTTAATCGAACGCTCTTTTCTCTAGAGAATTGATAAACTTTAGTTCTAACTCCAACTTCATTTCTGCAAGTTGTCTTTTCCCCCATGAGATTGAGGAAAAGTGGAGAGATCCTAGGAAAAAAAGAAAAAAGAGAGGGGGAAGAAAAGAAAAAAAATGCTGTCTCCTTTTCTCTCTATGCTCTCAAACAAAATTTCCTCGCTCTGTGATTGGACTCCGCCCACACACGTCGCTATTCTGGCACGCAGCCCCTGATGAAACGCGCTTCATCTATCGCCAACCAATCTCTGCTCTTCTACAACCCCCTATACACACACACACACACCTCCTTCCTACACACAACCAAATCCGTTTTCCCCCTTTTCTCCATTATACTATCCTGGATTCTTTCACCATCTTCAAGTAAAAGTATCACTTGAGAAGAATTTAATGGACACTGTCAGAAATCAATTTTTAACTGAATAGATTCAACTAAATTTGTCAATTTTATTAAATAATAATAATAGATTAATATAATTGACAATTTTAACGTAATCAAAGCTAAAATTGAATGATCAAAAAATATAGTTACTAGGTACAGTATTTATAACTTGATATTCAATTTATTTGTGGAACTAAGCACAAAAGCACTTAAACAAAACCATTGAACAACTGGTAGTTTTTGATCATGTGACCACTCTGCATCGCCATCTGCTCAGCTTTCATCTCTGTGATGACAGCAGGAAGGTGGAGTGAATTGAAGGGGTGGGAGGAGGAGGGAATAACTGGTGGCAGAGCGCGTGCGTCTTTCAAGCCCTGATATTAAAGTGTATCGGCCGGAAATTGCAGTTTTGGATGCGCTCACAGGATATTGACACGTGCATGCTCCAGGGCGAGAGAGAGAGAGAGAGGTTGCAAAGAGCTTTCATTCCTCTCCTCCCTCTCATCATCTTCCTTCGCCATTTTGAGGATGAAGGACTCTTGGCAAAATGAATCAGTTGCTCAAATCTGGAAGCTGCTGATATATTTAGATATTTCTGTACCACACGCTGTATTATTAACTGTAACAGTAATTTAAATATAAAAATGTGTTCCGGTTTAATTTTTAATAATCCGTTATTTTTTAATTTATTAAATTGTATCAACAACAAGTTTGGAACAAGTCACCAAATCTATGCCGTCGAGTCAAGTGCACTCCCCTCTCTCTCTCGTCTCTGCTTTGTATTGATTCTCGCAATTCCATTGCACAGATTGTCTCGCGTTTGTTTCTCACGTGCAGGTGAGTCCAGGTGAGCCCATAACTCGTGACCCAGCCGTTGTTTTCACATCTCTAAAACAGTTGGGGCGGTTTTCTTTTGACCGTACACTCACAAACAACACACGCCCTCACAGACCACCTGCATCACATTTGCGAATTTTCTGTGTGTTTTGAAGGCAGGGCATCTTTAAACTATTGAGAAATTAAAGAACTTAATCTGAAAATATTTACTTTAACCAAAAATGTCAGCTTTGTTCTCATTTTATTATATTTTTTTATGTAAATGTTGCACAACATGATTCATTCTACTTAATGGATTATTACACTTGCAAGATGGCGACAAGGATGATGGAGTAGGGTACACATTAAGTTTGGCACTCCATTTTATGTGAGTGAGTAGTTGAGGGTTCACTATCAGTGGGTGCCCATGTTGTTTGCTCGCCTCTCGGTCGAGTGTCTCTAGTTTTAGACGTGACTTTGAAAGCGTGTGTGAGCTTTGCTTATATCTCTACCATAATTCGAACGTGTGAGACCTGAAACCTACTCTCTCCATCCATGGACGTCGTTGCTGATGGATGTGGATGATAACAGAGTTGATCTGGCCACTCAACAAATCCATGATGTGTGTGTGTGTAAATTTGTTTTTTAATGATGAAAATTTGTTATGATAAACAAGGGAAGAAGGAAAGTGAATTGAGTGTTAAAATAATGTAATAACATTAAAGCTACTAAATGTATTGGGTTTGATTTCGTGACTCTACACGTTAGTACAGGGTGGGTGGATGAAGAAAGTCGATATTAGGAGGTGGAGGTGGTATAGGTGTCGTAAAATGATGGTGCCCACGAGGGGTTAGGGACATAACAAACCGGCTGGTGCGCCACCACCAAGCGTCATAAAAAGGGCCATAAATGTGTCGCCAAGTCAACACAGCTTGTAATGAGGGGGTAACGAATGAAAGCAAGAGACGAATTGCACCAGGTAAACAAACGGTGTCTAATTAAAGATTGCACCTTAATGAAAAGTTTAACCTTAATTTACCCTGTTTTTTCTTGTTGTTTGTTTCAACTTACGTGAGTAGAAAAGAAATAAGTAAAAAGTTTGAAAGAGAATTTATTAAATTAAAAAATAAAAGTAAATAATAAGAAATTTGACATTTGACTTTGTTCTTTTTTAACTATTTTTTTACAACAAATTTTTAATATTGGTTGATTAACCTTGTACACTCTTTAAGGTTCAGCTTGAAATTATTTTTAAGCATGCAATGCCCCTGAGACGAACGGTCTTTTCTCTCTCTCGCTCTCTCTTAATTGGATCTCGTCTTTTTTACGATAAGCCAGTGAGTGCGCCACGACTGGCCTTATTTGCTTTGCAGATGGGCGCTGTGCTAATTGGGTTACAAGGCAGGCACCCCTAACTCTGCCCGTACATCACCCAACCACTTCTGTCGCCTCGTCGACCGCGGCGCGTGGGCGTCTGCTGCCCGCGGGATTCTTGCTACTCCCCCTTAATTCTAATCCAATCATCAACGCTCTTTGAATTTTACTATTTATAACGACAACATTTTTGTTGCATTTTCTTTTTGTCTATTAGTAAATCGAGTGTTAAATACGTACAATATTACTTGTAATTAAAAATTTTGTAGTTAGTGCAAAATTTGATTACGTAGACACTTATTTTTTAAAAATTTGCTTTGTTAAGAAAAATTATAAGAATATTTTTTTAATGTATCATCAAATACAATTACTTTAAGTGATTATTTTTTTCATATGTGATTTGAAGATATTGGTTTATCTACTGAGAATTATACTAAGCGCCACTGATAAAATTACTAAACGCATCCTCTTTAGTTTGGTATTTGGTTTTTCAATTTTAAATTAAAATAAAATAATAATCATAAACTAATACTATACTTAAAATAATTTACCGTATAGTAATTTTTAAATCAAATCAATTCAATAAATCTCAATACTTAATTTCTCGATTCGCATTATACGTGTGTTATATATAAATGTGTATTAAAATAGATAAAATTACAGGAAAATAAGTAAACATAAGTAGCATAATTCAAATTATCTAAGTTCATGTGCTACCAGTATATAAAATTTTTAAAATCATTTTTTTTAAATCTTAAATCTCATAGATTTGTGGGTGCCTGAAAGCAGCAGCCGGTGTTTCCCGCGATAATCGCCGCGATTTTCCAATTGGGTGCCGTTAAAATTGATGGGAGTAAACCTACTCTGATACCATCTGTGATTGAGGGCGGATATAAATACCTCACCTTTCATCGAACTCACAAATTACTATGCACAATAAAACTGATAAAAATATATTTTAAATAATATAAAGCAAATTCTTAACAATTTAACATAGTGTAGTGAGATTTATCCGTAAATTGGAATAAAACGTCATCCTACCTCACTTCTGCCATGACTCCATGAAGCATGGAAACGTTGCACGCTTGTGAGTATGCGGCAATAACCTCGGCCACTGGACTAAAAGATGCCGTGTTGCACCGTCCGTCTCTCAACGATGGCTGCGGCATGGCCACTGAATTCGAGGCCGTGCGCATTTTATTTGACTACGGCACACACACACCACACGCACACACACACACACGCAGGCGACGGCTGCTGTTGACTTTTGCCGAGGACGGCTTGGAAAAATAAAAGCTGCATTAGTAGCAGCTACCAACCGGGCGAATATTTACTCGAGATCTTCAGATATTGATCATACAATAAAAGGCCTCTCGCCAAACTTTACTCAGTCAACGTGAAATTTATTCGACAATTTTTTTATTTAATTTTTTTAACGAGTGAATTGTGTAATTGTATAAAATTGGTGCGGAGTGGTGGTTAAAGAATAAATGGTTATTAATGCAACACCATGCTTGGCAGCCATGTATTTATTAAGTATGGAGGGATGGGGAAAGCAGCTTTGCAAACAAGGGACCTATGGCGCCCTCCTAATTAGACTCCATGTTGACTCAATCAACTAGCATTGCATTTTTATCTTCCTTTTTTTATTATTTATTTTTAGCCTCTAGATGCACTCATGTTGAAATAATGGAAAATATTTTCTTCATATATTTTATTTAGTTTTACTTTTTAACATTTTTGAAATTAATTTATTTGCTTATATTTTTTTTATTTTGATATTTATACGATTGCTTACATAATTGTATAGCGCAATATTGACATTAATTTAAAATAGACTTGTATATAATATCTTTTGTGCTATTGATAGACTACTATATGTGTTGAGCAGTGAAGCCGATTCGTAAAAGCACCCCTTAAGCAAAAAAAAATTAATGTGATCTGGCTTAGAGATCAATATAGTTTTACTAAATCCGATCTACAAAAAAAATTGTAAGGAAAATAAAAGAAAGAATCGCTTGTAATGCGTATATTTTGATATAAAAAGAGGCTTAATCAATATGCTTAGGTAAATCTATTTTTCTTTGCAGCAAAAAGCGTGTTTTTCAAAGCATTAAAAACAGACGATGGATTTCTTAACACCATTTTGTGTTTATCTCCAGTTTGTAAACAGAAACGAATAAAAAAAATAGAAAAAAATATAGCGCACGGAAATCGAATAACATTTCCCCTCTTTTCTGGTGTGTAATAAAGCCTAGTATTTTGAATGTAGAAAAAGAGGGAGACGCAAACACGGACTCAATAGCCGATTGGGCGGGGCACTCAGTATAGCAACCAATAACAAGACTCCCTGACGTCTCCCATCACGCCCACGCAGTTGGCTGCTTGCATGTCAGCAAGGAGAAGGAGAGCAGCTGAGAAGTGAAACTGAATTCTCTAATTCAGTATTCTTGTTTGAGAATAATTTAGGACCAGAATTTGGAGGAAATTCAAAAGCATGATAACTGTTTGAATATTCCATTATAAAATTAAAGTGTGATGGAGATCAATGCCATTTTTTCTTTCTTTACGAATAAATTTTAAAAATTTAACTTATGTTAACCTTGTCTTATTTGGTTAATTTTTTCTATGAGAGACTGAAAAGAAGAAAGTAATGACGTTTCTTATATCTTGTTTGTATGTTTACTGTTTGTGTGTTGACTGCTGAAATCTGTGTGTTGTGCTTTTATATTTATTGAAACGAATTTTAAGTAGTTGTGAAAATGTTTATCCTTGCCATATTTGGCCAGTGAAAATACATATTTGACAAGAAGTGATATATTGACTTGCAACTCCATAAGTTCACAGTCCACATGTATACACTGCATTTGAGGAGTTTAAATGATGATAGTAAAATTGAAATGATACACTACACCGTGCATAAAGATAAAATTATTAAAGTGAATTATAATTTAATATTTTATGTGTGTTAGAAATTGTTGTTGAATGAATGGTTATAAAATTGCAATCTTGTGCAAAGTTGTGATGAGCTACAGCTGAATCCACACCTGGTTTAGTCATGCGGTTTAAGCATTATAAAATAAAATAGACACTCCACCTGTGCATAGTTCAGCAAAACTCTATCATTTTCTTGTTAGACCTTAATTTTATTCACAGTTTGATGGATGGAATGCACCTGTTATTTTTTTGTACCGCCTAAATTGTATATTAATAAATTTAATGATTTTTAGTTTGAAGGCAAATTCTTTATGATCACATAATTTCATTCTAATTTGTGAAAATAAATAATTCATTGACTGAATCGATGAAAATTATTAAAAAATAAGTAAATAAAACCTTAGGAAATGTAGCTCAAGGTGAGACTGCAATTTTTTAACTTTTTTCCTTATAGTAGTAGATGGTTTTTACTAATAGGGCTAAAAGATTGATTTTCATTCCCCTAAACCTCGTGCGAAAAATTAATTTATTATTATTTTTTTTATCAGGCGGCTTCGTTTTAACGAGGTTAAATCCTATTTGCTTTAAGGGTACGGCTTGTCATCACGGATGATCGTCCGTCACGAGCCTCGTTTTGGTTTGGCGCCATTTATCCTGTGCTAATTAGACGCTGTGAGAGGGGAAGGGGAAAACACGATAAAGGCAAGTAGATAATTTTAAACCCTTTTCTTTTACTGATAAGATTTGAAATGTTAAATTTGTACGTTATAAATTGTTCAAACTTCGCACTGTTTATATAAAAAATTAAAAGGTGAAAAAAGCATAAAAGAAAGGACAATGAAAAAGTAGTTGTTCTTTTTGACAGGTGTTGATTGCAAGCAGCCTGTTGGCTAGTAATTTACAACCTTTACTGAGGAAATGGCCATATCTCTTAGTATAGGTGCAGTTTGGTGTTGCGTTGCTTGTTGTTGACATTGGACTGGCTCTTGCCTTGTTCCCTTAATTTTACAGCTGTTGACTCACCCTGCCCAGACAAAGTTAGTTGTTGCTCAAGAAAGGACCACAAAACACATTTTACTTTATGAAGTCTCATTCAATTGATCTTGTTATATATCGTATAAATTTTCTCTTACTGTTATTTTTAAAAAATTGGATTATCATGCAGTGCGAATTTGATAAAATTTTTTTTAAATGGCACAAATACTATTGAACTATAAAAAGATAATAAAAAAATTAAATAAAAAAATGGTGCTGTAGTTATCCTGTAATCAATTTCACACTAAAAAAATGATAAAATATGAAGAGGCGAGGGTTTGAATTGAAAATTCGATTGGACGCGCTCTTTTTGTGTCTTTATTTTTATTTTTTATTTCTAGTTTTTTTTCTGGGTTTTAAAACGTAAAAAATTGTTTGTTTTATGTATACAAAAAAAGATAGTTTTCGGAGAAATGAAGTGGGAAATCTGGCCTAACCCATTTCATTTAAATGTTATCTTGTATAAAATTTAAATTTAAAAGGTGTTTATGGATTTATTTTATTTTTTTTTTTTTAGTAGAATTTTAATATTGTTATGTAAATTTTTATTACATACATATTTAAAAAAATATTATTACGTGTTTGGGTTATAATATATTTTTACACGTAATTTTTGTTTTTTGTTTTTTGTTGTTTTAATTTAAAAAAAAACGTTGAAATGTGTGGTGTAAGGTGCAAAG
Organism: Geophilus carpophagus; assembly: GCA_034687075.1. Lineage (NCBI taxonomy): Eukaryota > Metazoa > Arthropoda > Chilopoda > Geophilomorpha > Geophilidae > Geophilus > Geophilus carpophagus. Next base: position 1,295 of record JAQFZN010002307.1, on the reverse strand, counting down.
TACTAATTCTAAATATCGATAAGAAATAACAGATTACGAGTTCAGCTAGCTAATTTATCTCTCGTGAAAGGGAAGGGTTAACACCTCTCTCATCGACTTTCTGCTTTAGGGGCTTGTAATCGAAGACAATCTGAGCTCAAGGAATTGGAAACTGAGATTTAAATCATTATTTTCATCTTGTATTAAATCTATCAATTTGGGGTTTACATATCTTTTAGCTCTATTTTTTATGATATTATTAGCTTTTATCTTTGAACTAATATTAATTTAAAATGATAAAATATAAAAATATTTGATTAATATTATATTGAATGAAATTTTATAATCAAATAATTTTCATAAATATTTATTTTAATAAAATATTATTAAATGTTCAGTTTTCGCATTCTATTCTTATCGTAACTTTTATGTATTTTTCTGTTTAAATAAGAAATAGAAAAGTTATATATGTATTCGTATATTAAAAATAAAATGAAAAACTCAAAGTAATTTAGTTCTACTCTGAAAATTGTTTGCATCTTAAATTAAAATCTAAGCGAAACATTCAATACGCACGCGAGTGAAAAAAAAAAAAAAGGCACACACGTTTAAGGATTTGAAGGGTGAATTTTAGAAATAAAAATGAGTGCAAAATAAATCGAAATTGGAATCAAAGGGTTAACATACCGGCACGTGAAGTAAGTCGCTCGCGCTCAGACAGGCTTCCTGAAAGGCAGAAAAAAAAAGCTAGGTCAGAACGAGACCACTCATTGGTTGCAAAACCCAATTCAAAATCAAAGCTCACACAACATAAATTAAAAGTCTAAAGCAAGATTGAGAAAATATTAAATAGCACGTTAAAAATTATGAAATAATAAATAAATTACTAATTTTTATTATCTTTTTTTAAGGGACAAAAGGAGCGTAATCAGTTGGGGTAATTAAAAGGTTATTTGTCTTTTTTAGTGCTGTCTTGTAAATCAATAAAAATAAAACAATCTGCTGGGTATAGATGACTGTATAGATTGTGGGGTCATTTCCAATCATGGCTTATCATCATTTCCGTTGCGGGGGTGGTGACCGAGGTTAGAGGTCAGAGAAGACTAAAACTAGGGGGTGGTGAAGCCAAGCTGGCGTCTTGGTCATTATACTTATCTTGTCCAGCGTGGAGAAAGCGATTTAAATTTAGGGTGTGTGGAGTGTTAGAAAGATGAGAGAGAGAAAAGAGAGAAACGCGACATTAACCCTCCAAGTACCATACTTCCCGGCCAACGCCAAGTACCATTAATATGACAACTGTCATTGAATTTTAAAGA
>JAQFZN010002306.1:0-11825 GCA_034687075.1 Geophilus carpophagus | reverse complement strand
CTTTCAAAAAAGGAGATAAAATGAGTGAGGCAGATGTTATAAAAACTAGAAAAATTGCAAATAGAAGAATTATTGTTAAAAGGGCAATTGGATTAGCTAAAAAAAATAGAATTTTAACTCAAGTTATGCCAACTCACTTCTGGCCAATAGCATCATTAATTTGCTTTAATTGTTTTATGTTAATAAATTGTAAAACAATGCCAGTCGGACAAGAAACGCTTTTCAAAGCCCGAAATGTAATTGAAGCCAAGAAATCTCTCAGAGATCAAGGAAATATCCAAGCGAAATAGATGAAAGACAAGGTGCCGCTTTAATTGTTTTCGGATAATAAATTGTGTGAAAAAGATGAAGAGGAGAACAATAATTACCAATTAAATGAGGACCAAGAATTGAACAATTCACAACCAGATACTTCTAAAAAATTTAAAAGTTGTTCAATTAAAAAGCGTCAATTTATATTTTTCGCAGAAGAAGTAATTAAAGATAAAAGTAAAATTGGCTTTAACAGAGCAGCTAGCCTCATTCAAAATACTTTTTAAAAGAAATAAATCTATTACTAAGTCGTAAAAAGAAATAAACCTTTTACTAAGTTCAAGCGTTTTTCAAAAAATTTAAAATAAAGACAATATAAAATCAGACAAAAGTAGCTATCACATGAAATATTGAAATTTTTGATTTCACTTGTGCCAGTTATTTTAAAAACAAAATATAATGTACACAAACAGATAAACAAAAAGAAAAACTACAATTCATTCCGTAAAATGAACGAATTCAAATAAAAGAATTGTCACAAAGTAGACTAATGTGATTATTTCGCTATAAAATAGTAGCAATCAACAAATAAAAATTTAGACAAATTCAGCAAATGCCGCATTCTTACGTGAATGAGGTCTTACAATGCTGAAAATCAAGAATCAATAAATTAATTAACCGAAATTGGAATTCAAAACCTTCATTTAGTTACTAAGGACTGACCACACGGAGATTAGGGTTAATTTTTAACCCTAATAAAAAAAGACTTGAAAAATAGATTCATTTGAGAAAATAATTTCTAACCACATCTGGTTCTTTGCATTCCTTTCTTAGCTTTGGCCGAAACATATTTAGGAAATATATGGCTAAATCACCCATCGATTAACAGATTGAAAAACCTGCCAACGCACTGAGCCGGAGCAAACAGAATGGCGAACAATCGATCAGGAACAGGAAGTACAATCTGGCCAAAACATTACAATCGATCAACCTTTTTTTACAGCAGGAAACACAACGCCACCTGAAGTCAAAACGTAAAATTAAGCAGTAAATTAAATGAGATAACTTAATTAAAAACTTTATTTTAGAAGAAAACAATATTAAAATACAACAAAACTTAAACTTTTCTAAATTTTCTAACTTATTTTTATGCTCAAGTTTAACAAAAAGAAAAACCCAGTGAAGAAAAGTATTTAAGAGTAAAGTTATTTTTTTTAAAACTACTCAAAGCAAGGCAGAAGTAAAAAAAAAAGGTGTTGCTAGAAAAAAAAAATTTTTATTATTCCACCAGCTAATATTTAAAATAATATAATAAAATATAGACAACATTTTATCTTCTATTTATTATTGCTATTCGTGCCCTATAAATATAATGCATATCTTATTTTTGTGTCATTCTTGCAGTTTAGTGAACTAATTACTAGATTTGTTTGCCTCAGAAATTAAAAATTAAAAATAAACAGTTATAAATATTGACAACAATTGACTTTTAGCTTAAATAGAATTAACAATTATTCTATAATAAATAAAATCAAAAATTTAAAAATTAATTTCAGTAAACATTGCAGCTCTTTGTTAGGACATTATACAATGCACATCTCTAAATAAGAACAGAGATCTAAATATTGAATTTTTAAATTTTAATCATTCGAACTTAATCTATGGCCCTTTCAAACAATGTAGTAAGCAAGTAACCTTGGCAAATGGCCAAAAGACCAATGCAATTGCAATTGGAAATGTTTTATTTAAATCAACAAACTCAGATGAAATATTTCAGTTGCAAAATGTTTTATATGTACCCAAATTAAGAACAAACTTAATCTCAATTGGAAAAATCACAATTAGAGGATACACAGTGTGTGTTTAAAGAAAATTATTGCTCTATGTTATCCGAAGAAGGTCTCACATTGTTGATAGGCAGTAAAATACAAAGATTGTACTGTGCCAATATGAATGTTATATCAAATCAACAATCGTTGATTGAAGTATCAGATTCAGAACATGTAAAAGGGATCAAAGAAAGTGTAAAATGTACTAAATGTGCAAAAAATTCAAATTCATACTTATGGCATTTGAGATTCGGCCATATAGGTTTGAATAATTTGAAGATCATGTTCAATAAAAACCTGGTTCATAGCCTTAACATTCAGGTTGATAAGTTCTTTTATGAAAATTGTTCATATCAAGATCAAATAATACTAAATGATCTTATGTCTAGTAATGATTTACCTGAAAAAGGTGAAGAAATGATTCCCCAAATAATTTCTCAAGAGGAAGTACATCCTACTAGAAAAGAGGAACCACAGTTACGAAGGTCAACTAGAACAAGACGACCTCCAAATCACTATGAATAGTATGATTTTAGGCAACCAAAACAACATGTACAGTATTTAAATAATAAAGATAATCAAGAGAATTTAGAAGTAGATGAACCAACAGATGAAGAAGATAGACATACTGATAATGTCTTAGTTGGTCAAGTTGAAGAACAATTTGTAGCTCAAGACAATGACCAAGAGTCTAATTTAGAAAAACCTCAAAGTTTAGAGAAATAAATAATTCAAAATTTAGAATAAATGGTATGAAGCTATGAAAGAAGAAATGAAAATATTAGATTCTAGAAAAACATAGACATTGACAGACCTACCTACAGGAACATGAATAGTTGATTCGAGATGGGTATTTACGACCACAATGCTTTTGATTTCAGAATGATACCACCAGCAGATCAAACTGCCTCATCTTGTTCAGCTCATTGCGTGCTAGGTGATCTACCAAATTTTGGTGATGCAGAAGGCATTATGCCAAACCCCCCTGCACCACCAGATCATGCCCACTTTGCCCAGGTACCATCCACTTTCAAACAAGCTATGGCGAGCCCTGAGAAAGAGCAATGGATGGGTGCCATGGAGGAGGAACTCTTTTTAGAGAAAGAGGTGTTTATGAAGAGGTGCCTAAACCTCCTGCAGCACCTGTTATTGGAAATAGATAGGTCTATTACCTTAAGAAAGATGAACAAGGCATTGTGCGCCGTTTTAGAGCAATGCTTGTTGCTCAAGGTTTTGGCCAGCGACCGATTATGGCGAGGTATTTTCCCCTGTCGTAGACTATGTCTTAATCCGATTATTTTTTGTTTTATTAGTAATCTCCAAGGGATGGCTGGACACACATCTAGATGTAAAGGGAGCCTATTTGTATGGTGATCTAGATGAAGTAATTTACATGCGTATTTCCAAGGGGTGGGAAACGTTTGCAAATGAAGGATGTGTCTGGAGATTACACAAATCTTTGTATGGTTTGCACCAAAGTGTTGACATACTCAATACATCCATTTCCAAGATGGTGTTCTCTATATGTGATTCAAAGGCGCCTTTAAGGGAACTGAAGTTAATGCAATTTTGAATCTGGAATCCGGAGGAGATTTGCAGTTCTTCTGTAACCGATGGGGGCATCAAATTTCCGGAAATTTATGAAGGTGGCCGGCCAAAGTTCGGAGGCCTTATGGATCCACAACAGGGTGTAGTTGACAGGTCATCACGTTGCCAGACATGTGCAGGAAATATGGCCGAGTGTACTGGTCATTTTGGACACATCGATCTGGCAAAACCTGTCTTTAATGTGGGATTGATGGCAAAAATTGTCAAGATCTTATGTTGCGTTTGTTTCTACTGCTCAAAATTATTAGTTAGTCCCACTAACCGTAAAATTAAGGACATTTTGACCAAAACAAAGGGTAAAAATCGATATCGTTTTTAGCAGGCGTACGAACTGTGTAAAGGAAAAACGATTCACAGGAAAAGAAAATGAAGTTGAATGCTGAGCGAGTGTATGAGATCTTTAAGTGTATAACAGATGAAGAATGTTCAACTCTTGGCTTGGATCCAAAATATTTGCGACCCCACTGAATGATTATGACGGTGTTGCCGGTACCACAACTTCCTGTTAGACGAACTGTTGTGATGTATAGATCTGCAAAACACCAGGATGATTTAACACATAAACTTGCTGACATCGTGAAAGCCAACAATGAGTTATTGAGAAATGAACAAAACAACGCTGCAGCTCACATCATTGCAGAGAACATAAAAATGCAACAGTATCATTAGCCACACTCATAGATAATGACATTCCAGGCGTGCCAAAGGCCATGCAAAGATCGGGAAGACCGTTAAAATCAATTAAACAGAGATTGAAGGTAAAAGAGTATTTATGGTAACTTGATGGGAAAACGAGTTGATTTTTCTGCGAGAACAGTTATCACTCCTGGTCCAAATCTGCGAAGTGATCAGGTTGGTGTACCCTGATCAATTGCACAAGATCAAACATTTCCAGAAATGGTCACACCATTTAATATTGACAGGATGCAAGAGTTGGTGCGCCGAGGCTTAATGCAATATCCCGGAGCAAAATACGTCATTTGGGACAACAGAGAGAGAATTCATTTAAGATTTCATCCAAACAATTGTGACCTCCATTTGCAGTGTGGTTGAACGTCATATACGAGATGGTGATGTAGTCATTTTTAATCGACAACCAACACTACATAAAATGTCTATGATGGGCCATTACATTAAAGTGCTGCTATGGTCCACATTTCAAATGAATTTAAGTGTCACGACACCATACAATTCTAACTTTAAAGGAGACGAAATGAATCTGCATGTTCTACAATCTCTGGAAACTTGAGCGGAGATAGAAGAACTCGCTATAGCACCATGACATATCATAACTCCACAATCTAATCGACCCGTAATGGGATTAGGCCAAGATACTTTGATAGCTGTTCTAAAAATGACAAAGCGAGATGTATTCTTAGAGAAGGATCAAATGATAAACCTTCTCATGTTTTAGTTTGTTTATGTTTATTGTCCTTGACAAAGTTAAGATGTTGTGAACCTTCTTCTACCATTCTTGCTAGAAAGAATTTCATTAATAAACGACCAATCATGGCCTTGGACAATGACTCAAAATTTGCCCGTAAAATACTCTAGGCCTCATAGGGATCAGTAATACCAGATAACAATTGTTTTACCAAAGGTTCCAATAATAAATAAATTGTTGACAAAGTCCTATCTCGCCGTCGGATATAATCTAGTTTCATGTCCTCACTAATTGGGGGAATAGGAAAGCTTAATCTCTCAGCCACTACCAAGGTGATAAAACCAAACAACATCTCCACATCAACCCTCCATTCTCGAAAATTCTCTGCACTTCTAAGTTTCGAAAAATCCAAGGCGCTACGAGAATCTCAATCCATGACAAATTATTAGTAACCAAAAGGAAGAACAAGGGAGCCAAAACTTAGTAAATATAGTTGTACAGAACCCTGATCAAGCTATAACTAAAGTCAGGTAATTAAACTAAACCTTTGTACTCAATCCAAAAAAATTAAACTTAATTCTATAAATAAATCCTGGAATTAAGTATTAAATAACCTTTGGACAAACACATAAATTACTCATTATTATAACAAGAATACAAATGAGTATTCTAAAGAAAAACATCAAACTAAATGTATAATCTCTATTAAGTTGTAAATCAAAGATTGCTGCCAATCAAATACAAAATGGCCACTTAATTCTAGATGGTTGCCACACCCTAAAGATGGCCACTAATCAAATATAAATTGAAAAAAAACTTATTTTTTAAAAAATACTAATGAAAAATTAAACATTACTATATATATTAGTAGTTCAAACAAAAATCCAACACCAAAATCTTAGGATGGCTTGGATTTATAAGGATTTTAGTAAAGACAGCCATCTTAACTTTGTCAAGGACATTAAACATAAACAAACTCAAAAAACTCAAAAAAAACTTAAAGTTCCATCTAATGAAAAGCTTAAATGCTGGGCCCATAACCTTGTGAACCTTAACCTATTAGATAGAAACATTTAAAGAAAAATAAAAGAAAAACATGAGAACAAAAAACACAGGTCCTACTTGGACCAAACACAAAGGAGAAGTGAGAAACAAAACTCCCTTCTCTCTAAAGGAAAATAACAACAAGTGCTGCCACCCTTTGACAACACTTAGAAACAGACACAGTACAGTAGCTGCCAGGGAACAGCATAAAACTATGTGCAAATATATAATTACAGTTTGCATTATGTTTCGCGCATATTACTTTTCTTGCGCAAGATGGTTCGCAGATATGAAATTTCGCAGATATGATATTTCACACAAATTACCATTCGCGGAAATTACTTTTGTGCCAAACAGCGACCCCTAATCAAAATAATAATAATAATAATTAAACTGAAATAAGTGTAGTAAAAATGCAGTACCTCAAGTGGATCTTGATTGAATCTTACTGTTAAAACATAAGCATACTTATGAGTTGTTAATAACAGTTTTGTTAACTCTAAAACTGAGTTTAATGTAAGTCGTAAACTTTTAGCCGTTTGAATACTTAAAAAATGAGTTTCCTAAATTTGTTGCATGGTCTTCCCATTCATCAAACCAATTTATAGCAGATGATACACTTATGAATTGAAAACTTTATTATTTGCATAAAAAAAGATTTTATAATTTACATTTACATCTGAAGAGTGTAATTTTATTTCTTCTTCAGGTCTCTTTCTGTTTAAGGCATCAAATAGGTTATTAATTGTCCTGATAAAATTAATTGTTGCATCACAATTATCCAAGTGTTGCAAAAGAACAACTGAAAAGCTGAAATAAGTATTTTCATTTAATTATAGTTATAATTATTTTCAAAAATTATTAAACTACCTGTACAGCTGATCTCACATTCTGCTTCTCAAAGTTGTTTGGATACAGATGAGAATTCTTTATTTTTGGTAACACTTTTAACCCAGATGGGTTTTTCATGTCTTTAATATAAGCTGCTTCAAAGTGACAGACTTTTACAATCCCATCTGGTAGCTAAAAAATTTGAAAATTAATAAATTTTTTTCACTTTTAATTGTAAAATACTTACTAATAATTCTTTTTTGGCAAGGAGCAAATTTCTTAAGCACTTTATAATGGGACAAATATCAAATATTGAATACATGACTCGAGTCATGTCAAAGGGATTTTTAAATAAATGTTTGAGAGAATTCTTTTGACCTGATATACCTAAAGCTTTCAAGGCTGACTTATTTGTAGTTGCTTCATCACAAATGATTGCAATTACAATAGCACCAACTTTCTCCAAATTAATAACAGCTTGCACAAAATTGTTCCTGAAATAGCACCCTTTGAACAGAATGCTCCAATGACTTGGCTCCAACCATTTAAGTGTGGTTGGAATAAGAAGACCAATGCATGGTCTCCAGGTTGACAATCATTTAATGTTATATCATCATCATAATCGACTAGGCCAACGATTTTGCCTAAATTTTTTTAAAATTTCAAATGTTTTTGCAAATTTATTTCATTAAACATTAATACTCTCATTTGCTCTTCTTCTGGCATGCTTGATAACTTTTCACTTAGTTTGTTAAATAACTGTTTATCAAATCCTAAATTTGTCTCAAAAGCACTAATATAGCTTTTTAATGTTGTTGGTGATGGTAAAGGTAAAAAGTCATTTCTTCTCAGAAAATGGTAAGTAGCAGATGAACAAATTTTCAAGATAATGCAGTCTAAGATCTACTTCTTTGTATACCACATACCTTTCAAAGGTGTTCTCACTTGTGTTAATCTGTCATCGACATTTGCTTGTTTTTGATTTTTCTGTTACATAAAATTCATTTTTCGTGTCATGTGCATTATGATTTCCTTCTATCTTGAATTGAATTTTTCTAAATAAATTTCCAGTAGTTTTACTTTGTTCTTATATTTTAAAATTTCTCAATTACAATTCTTTATTTCCCAGATAAACATAGTGATTCTGGCATCTTTTCTTTTTTGATTTTTCCTGAACAGTTTGAGTTTCATGCGTAGTTGATTGTAGTCAGTCTGGTTTTTGCTTTTATTTATAACAGGTGATCCACTGGTATGATTATTCAAGAATAAATTAGGTATTGACACAATATTGCTGACTCTTCAAAGTTATCAAGAGTGTTGGTTTTAAAACAAATCAGAGGAAGAACACGATTCAAACTGCAACTGTATTTTATTGAATATGACAAGTTGCCACAAAAACAAAAACAGAGGTTAAGTACAAGTAAAAGTTGCAAATGATAAAATAATGGTTCACAGACTGATCACAAAATTTAGGCAGTTTCACAAACTTTCACAAAAAAAAACACAACCGATTATGCTCAGTCCTTAATCCATGTCTGAACTGCATGAAATCACAACTTAAAAACAAAAAATAAAACTAAAACCAATAATACAAAAACAAGACACAAACAGGAGGAAGAGATAGCCTCCAAACAATATAGATGATTAATAGCGTATTTCCACTAGGCAAAAGCAAACAACACACACACTCCTTTCTTGACCAATGGAAATATGCACACTTAAAGCAAAAAAAGATAACATCAAAATCCCAACAAGCGCATGTTATTCTGAAGCTTTGCACCTGACATGGTCTTTAAACTGCATTTAACTGCATGTATATCTCATAGATGTTCTGCGGGAGTCAGCTAGTTAAAATAAATGTACTCAAATATTTTTGATAGCTTTCCATTATTCCTTGTGTTTTTGGTGGATGATCAATGTAATTAACTGGTCTTTTTCTACAAGTTGCTTCAATAATTGAAGAAGGGTTGGTTGTATTTATTTACTCACTAAAAATGCTAACTCTCTCACTACAAATTCTTAATTTCACACTAAAAAAAATTTAATTTCACACTATTTTTGGCTCACTATTTACTCTTTATTTCCCACTAAAAACATTAATTTTCCACTAACTAAAAAATTGAATTGGACACTACTTTTTTGCTCACTACATATTCTTTATTCCTCACTAAAAAACTTTTTCTATCAATAGGGGCGTTCAATCCAAAAAGAAAAGTCTTTTGAAAAATCACTTTTAAAAGTGTCTTGAAAAGTCACTTATTATCACGGGCATTCAATCCAAAAAAAAAGTGACTTCAGTTAAGTCACTTATGATTCTCATGCGCATGCGCAGTAGAAACAACGCTACAGCTTAAAACGACAAGTTGCCATCTTGATTTTTATGACCATGACTGGTAGCACATGCGCAGAACACTAAGCCTTCATGATTGGCTAAAGCCTTTAAAAGTGACTTCTAAAAGACAGAAAAGTCACCCAACACGTGTCTTTTGGAAAAGACACTTTTAGCCAGTGACTTTTAAAAGTCATGACGTTTTTAGCGTCATTTCCTGCTGAGAAAAGTCACAAAAGACAGAAAAGTGACTTTTAGTTTTGGATTGAACGCCCCTACTGTATAGTACACCTCACATTTATCTAAACTGGGCAGCAGCAAAATATACTTTTTCGCGCCACACTCACTGCTATGACGACAATCATAAAAAATCTTTTGTCCATCGGCTGTATTATATTTCCTTCTCATCTGCTACATTTTTTCATCTTTTAACATTTTAATGGTTGCATAACTGGCTAGTTTATTCCAAATCAATCCTTCCTTTCGTCTGCGTTTTGGAGCTGATTCAATACAATCAACATCACTTTTAGATTCTGAATAAAATAATAAATCCTGTGAAGTCATTATTGTGCACTTATTGAATTATGAGATCATGTTTATACATGTACGTGTATAAAACATGCCTAAGTTACCAGTTAAAATCATTTATGCAGCGATGAAAGTTAGTGTAAAATTCAATTTTAATTTAGTGAGAAAATCAGATTGGTAGTGAAGAAAAAAAATTAAATAGTGAGCTAAAAAGTAGTGTGAAATAAAATTATTATTTAGTGAGAAAGTGAGTAATTTTAGTGTGCAACTAATTTATACCCATTGAAGAATACATCAAATATGGCTCAGTATTACCATGTCTGCTTATGTCTCCCAGCATAACATTAGTTCATAAAGGTGTAATGGTGAAATGACATTTCATTATTTTATCATAAAATATTATAAAATAGAATTTATTGAAACCAAGCTCTGGTCACAACTAAACAGTTTGGGCTTACATAAATTATTATATCCAAATACACACTTTTCAGCATATCTAAATCTGTTTAAAAAATCTAATATCATAATTTCACTATGATCACAAGTTACAAGACCAGCCACTGCACAAGGTGTTGTTTTTCCAGATTGTGGATTTCACACAATAAGAGAATAATAATAAAATCTTTTTCCTTCAGGATTATTGTATGTTATATTAGCTGTTGCATCTACAAAAATAATATCTGTTTTTGAAAAAATATATAAGTTGTCTTTTTTTGAATGCAGTACATTGAAAGAGATTTGTAAACCTTCACCTGTTTGTGATGAATGTTGAAATTTTTGTTTTAATTGAATGAGTCCCGTTCAGGAAGCCCTGCCTGCTGGTTATGTGGAGATCCGTTTAGCAGAGGCTAAGTCAGTTGTTTCTTCAACACAACTCTTGCCATACGGTTAAAGACAGATTGAGACCTGAGTTGTGAGTAGATTAAGATGAGTCTCTCCTCGTTCACTTTTCAGCCAATGAAGCTTCCTCATCTAGGTTCTCCCAGTGAGACAATCAACAGCATCTGAGTTATAAGGACTTCATTTCTGTGCCAGTAACATGGCACAGTCATGGATTATGGCAGCAGTTCTCAAACTTTTGGAACTGCAGAGCCCTCCAAAAGCATAAGAATTTACACAGCGGTTAACTTATTGTGTTGCCAATTGATAAAAATTCAGTAAACTAGGAGTTTTGAACTGAATTAAATTATATAATTTAGTATATCACACGTATTCACAAGACTACTGTAACAGTTTTTATCTGATTTTGTATTTTAACACATATTTAAATCGTAACTAATTTAGTAATTGCACAATTGAAGAACTTACTTATTGTACTGTTAGTTATGTTGTAGGCACAGTTCACTGTATTGAGTTAATCATTAGAGATTTATTTAGTTTATTAATTAAATAAGTCTAAACTTTTCAGAGCAGTAATTTATTATAATTTCATTTTTAAAAAATTTAAAACTAATTTTTTTAAATAAAATTGATTAAGACATATGAACAGCCCTTTGAGGTAGCTCGCGGAACACTTGTATATATACAGCACCTGGTCAATCAAGAGTCTGTCTTGCTTGCTTTGGACCTAGATCTCAAAGGGTCGCGTTACAGCTCTTGTGATTACAACCAACTAACATTCCTAAAAGGAAGGCAGTCATAGTTTTATAAAAAGTATAATGATATTCTTTATTTGTGACTTTACTTGGTTTTCTTTAAAAGAAGAAATGTGCAATTCCAGGTTCAGATTTCTTAAAACTTATGCTATATCAATTGTCACTTGAAAGTTAACAATAACATTGATAGAATAAACATTGCTTTTTTAAACAAACAAAACTGAGCATTTAAGAGTCGAATGTTCATCACTGTCTTTCGAATTGAATTTTTTAAATAAAAGTTAAATAAAACTTATTTTTCCATACTCATTAATATTTATCAGCAATATTACTTATGTCAATGAGTAATACAGGTCGAACCTCATTATAACGAACTCGCTTAATGCGAATTCCTCATTACTACGAATTTATTAAAAAATTTGGTT
>JAQFZN010002305.1:0-11826 GCA_034687075.1 Geophilus carpophagus | reverse complement strand
TGGGATGTGCTTACATCTGAACAGTTTGAAGTACTTTGGAAAGACGTTGCGAGGTGTGTATCGAATTTGGATGAAAGAACGTCGTATTGACTGGCGAGCAATGGAAAAAGCTTATCAAGCAACATTCTCTGATATTACAAGCTGTGACAGTAATCGAAAATTCGCCTGAAGAAGCATCCGGAGCAGCCGCTGTTGTTAAACAATCTCCAAAAGTCATCACTGTGGAATCCTCGAACGAAGAGGGTATTGTTAAACTCAATAAACGATCAAGAGAAGAAGTATCGGACTCATTCATCGATGATGATGACGATGATACTCAAGATCCGTTTAACGAGTGCAAAGTGATCAAGCTAGATTCCGACTCGGAGTGAAAAAAAAAAAAAAAAAGCAGTTATTATTAATCTCTTTGGTGGTGGTGGTATATATTAACAATCGGTGGTGGTGTATATTAGCAATCGGTGGTGGTATATATTAGCAATCGGTGGTGGTGGTATATATTAGCAATCGGTGGTGGAAACAATTTTTCGGAAACATGGAGCAAGCAGATGAATTTGAAGCGTCACAAGCGATGGTGACAGAATGCGCTCGCATTTCTGAGATGTATAAAATTACTCAAATCAATAAAGCTAAATACATTTCCCGATTTAAAACAAATGCAACCGAATACAAAATTCGGTTGAAAGCTGTGGAAGAAAGCGACATTCAAAATTTGGCAGATGGGGATGTGTTGAAGTTAGTCAAGCAAATATTCGAAAGTCTTTTCAAGAGTTTGTTTACTCGAGCGGGAAACTTTGACTACGTCGGTGTCGTCGTCGACTCCCCAAAGTTTGATCTCGGTGGAGTTTACGTTCCATACTGCAAAAAACAAGATTGGCAAATCGAACGATTGATGGTCGGATTGGAAAAACTCGCACAGAGCGATAAAAATATAGAGTTGGACGAGCACCTAATGGTTCGAGTGACAACTGTAACCCTGCCCCGGAATGGAGCACCAATTCCGAAAAGCGAGACCAAGCTGTTTCTTCACGAGTGGGTCAAATCAAAACGAGGACTGATTTCGATACAAAATGAAAATGACAAGCTTTGCGTTGCTCGAGCCATCGCGACGGGTGTTGCGAGATTGGAAAATCATCCCGAGTATTCGAGCATTCGTCGTGGGCGTAAAATCCAGCAAAAACTCGCAGAAAAACTCCATTCGGAAGCCAACGTGCCCCTACGACAGTGTTCGTTGCTGGACATTCAAAAATTCGAACAGCATCTCAAAAAGTACCAATTTTTTGTTTTCTCCAACGAGAACGACATCTGGCAAGAATTGATCTACGTCGGTCCCTCAAAATCGAAAAAAATATTTTTGTTTTTATACGATAATCATTGCGCTCTCATAACCTCTGTCACGGCATTCCTGGAAAGATCGTATTGGTGCGATAAATGTTACGTCGGTTTCAATAACAAAGATCATCGATGCATCGGTGTATGTACCGCATGCAAAGTGAACACATTTTGCAAGTTGGAGTCTTGGCATGGTTGTGAATTATGCGGCCGTGTTTTCAAAAGCAAAGCATGCTTTGACGCTCACTTGTCTGCTCGAGAACCAGAAAAACCCAGCACCTGCCAAACGTTCTTCAAATGTAAAAATTGTTGGCACACGGTAAAGGCGAGCAAATCACATCTTTGCAACCAAAAGAAATGCTGGAACTGTAAGCAGCAAGTGCCGGAAACTCACCGATGTTTTGTTCAACCGTACAAGGTCACCGACAAGCTTTCACCCCCACGCTTTGTGTTTTATGACTTGGAAACCACACAGGATTCTGTAGCCGACTTTAGAGACGAGAGTGGAGGAACGATATACGAGCACAAAGTGGTTTTATGCGTTGCCCGAGTGGTTTGCGAGCTCTGCAAAGGGTTCGACGTCAAATCTGATCAACTCTGCGAAAGTTGCGGATCGAGACTGCATGTTTTTCGAGGATTCGATGTTTGTAATCAGTTTTGCGATTTCCTTTTCAAGAATTTTGCAAACAAAGATGTAGTTGTGATAGCTCACTACGCTCAAAATTTCGATTCCAACTTTATTTTGAGGTATTTGCTGGACCATGCACAAACGCCAAAAATATTGACCAGAGGACAAAAAATACTGATGATGAGCTATGCCGGGATAAGTTTCATCGACAGTTTTTCTTTTTTGGCAGCTCCGTTGGCAAATTTACCTGCTTTCTTTGGCATCAAAGATGTTGCTAAAACCTACTTCCCTCACTTCTTCAACTAAAAAGTCAACAAAAGCTACGTGGGACCATACCCCAATCCCGAATACTACGATCCGGATGGAATGTCCGTTAGCAAACGCGAAGAGTTTTACAAATGGTACGCGAGCAAGAAAGACGAAATATTTGACATGCAAAAGGTTCTTGTGGAATACTGTATAGACGACGTCAACGTGTTGAGTCGAGCGTGCATGGAATTTCGAGACCTTTTCATGCAACATTCGGAAGGAGTCGATCCTTTTCGAGATGCTTGGACTCTGCCCAGTGCCGTGAATCTGCTTTTCCGAAAAAGGTTCGTGAGAGAAAATCAAATAGCGCTGATACCGCAAAACGGGTTTCAACCCGCTCGAAAATACAGCACGATTGCGATTAAATGGTTGGAACATCTGATGAGAGAAGAACCCGATCGAAAAATTAAGCATGCGCGAAACGGAGGCGAACAACGAGTGTGTGGCATGTTTGTGGATGGATTTTACAACGACACGGTGTACGAATTTTACGGCTGCATTTATCACGGTTGTCCGCGATGCTACAAGAACAATAGAACAGTGGACAAAGTACCGTACTCTTCTTTAAGCATCCACGAAGCGTACGAGAAAACCGTTTTTAAATCTTTTGTTTTAAAAAATGCCGGTTACAAATTGGTGGAAAAATGGGAGTGTGATTTTCAGCGAGAAATCGACTCGAACGATTCCCTTGCTGAATTTATCGCATCATATCAATACCTGGATCCTATAATGCCAGCCGATGCATACTACGGCGGTCGAGTCGAAACGTTTAATCTTTACTGCGAGAGCACCGATGAGAGGAAAATCGAATACAAAGACATCACCAGTCTTTTCCCATACTGCATGCGTTCGGAGGCATATCCGATAGGGTATCCCCGAATAATCGTCGAGTTTGAAAACACCAGCATTCAAAGTTTTAACGGACTGATCAAAGCCACCGTGTTACCGTGTAAATCTTTGTATCATCCATTGTTACCTTATCGACACGACAACAATTTATATTTTATTCTCTGTCGTCAATGTCTGATCGATAAAAAATCAAAATGCACCCACTCTGAAAAACAACGTGCTTTTACCGGGACGTGGTGCACGACCGAAGTGAAAAAAGCGGTGCAGTTGGGATACAAAATCATCAAACTGCACGAGGTTTGGCATTTTGAACGAATGGCAAAATACGATTTGGCAAAGAACGAAGATGGGTTGTTTGAAGGATTCGTCAACGTGTTTTTGAAAATCAAACAGCAAGCATCGGGATACCCAGCAGGATGTCGAGACGAAGAAAAGTACGTCAGAGATTACTTTGAAAATCAGGGAATCCAACTCGAGAAGGAAAAGATAGAATACAATGTCGGACTCAGAACGTTGAGTAAAGTGAGAAGATCTGATGTCGTCTTGTTTTTTTTTTTTTTGTCGATTTACAATATTTATTTTTTTTTTTCCCCAGGTCTGTCTAAATTCTTTGTACGGAAAATTTGGCCAGCATCACGGAATGGATCAAGTCACCTTTTGCAACCATCCAAAGCAATACTTTGAATTGTTTGCAGACGAAACAAAAGTGATCAAGCAAGTAAATTTTTTGAACCAAGTAGCGCGAGTTCAATGGGCACCAAAGACGGAAACCCTCGAATGTGGAAAGCATACAAACGTCGTGATCGCTGCGTTTGTGACATCATACGCACGACTGGAACTCTACAAATATCTCGAGGCGTTAGGCGAAAGAGTCTTGTACTGTGATACGGACAGCGTCATTTCGCTGACTCATCCAAACGACGCGTATCAGATACCCACTTCGTCGTATCTCGGGGGAATGACGGACGAGTTGGAGTCGTACGGAGTCGGTAGCTACATCACACGATTTGTCAGCGCGGGAGCAAAAAATTATGGTTACGAGGTGTACTCCACAAAACACAAGTCTCTGAAAACGGTAGTAAAAGTCAAAGGCCTCACTCTCAACTTTAGAACGAGAGAAAAAGTCGATTTTGAAGTGATCAAAAACATGGTGTTTCGATACAAAGAAAATTTAGAGGTCGTGACGGTGAACCCTCACAAGATATTCCGCAAAGACTACAAACTGTACACGAGGAGAGAAGAGAAAATCTATCGCTTCTTCATGGAAAAGCGAATCATCCGAGAAGATTATAAAACTTTTCCTTACGGATACGAGGAGACTGCGGCGGTCATTAGATCTGCGTTCAAAAGAACCATGCCGCAAGAAAAAAAAAAAGAGGATTTTACCGTAAAAAAGTTTCGAGCGGGTCTCGTGAGATGGCGGTACATCACAAAACCAGACATGAACTTGAGTTATGCTTTGCTGTTTTCAAAATCGGAGGCCGACTCGATTTTCGCTCGTCTGGAAAACGAAACGACTTACTACACGGGACGACTCGCTCAGATTTTCATTTACGGTAAATGGATCGACATTCCACGCCAACAGGTCGCTCACGGCAATGCCGGTCTTCGGTACAGATTCTCTGGCAACAGCATTCCAAGCAAACCGTGGACTCCATTGCTCTCGAGATTACGAGAGATGGTGTCTATCGCGTGTGATTGCAACTTTAATTTCGTTTTGATCAATCGATACGCAGATGGAAACCAAACCATCAACCCCCACAGAGATGACGAAAGCGACCTTGCAGCAGAGGCTCCCATAGCATCCTTATCGTTCGGCCAGCCAAGAAATTTTCATTTGTTTCACATCGATGAAAAGCGGCGAGGATGCAACAACTCGCCTCCTACACCCGTAGACGTTTTGCTTGAACACGGTAGTTTGCTCGTGATGAATCATCCGACAAACAGCAAGTGGTATCACTCTTTGCCTAGAGACGCAGAAGCTCGTAATCCGAGAATCAATTTGACGTTTAGAAAAATGTTGGTTGTATAATCGTATTTTCGAATAAACATGTTTCTTTTGCATTTAAACAAAACTCGAATTTTTTTTTTTTCTGTTTGACAGACCCTCGCTATAGCGAAGTATACTTCGCTATAGCGAGGGTCCTCCCCCGCGCGGCGGCGGTGGCGGCAGCAGTGGTGGTGATAGTGAAGATGGGCATAAAAGGAATCGCAATGTGGTAAACGGATTCATTCAACCATCGACATGCATTGGAATCGGTTGTTTGGCGAAAACGACAAGTCCAAGGTGACTATCGGTGTGGTCAGCATCGTGTTGGTCATTCTGGAAATCGCAATTCTTTCGCAAGTGTCGTTCTCCACCACGTCTTTGACCGTGCAAGAACATCCGCAGAACACAACGACCGTGATCGTCGTTCCGAGAAGCTGCGTGGAATCACACGATTTAGGCAACAACAAACGCGTCACCGTGTGTGTTTATAACGGTGCCGTCACAATCGACATCAGACAGTTTGTCAAAAACATCGCCACCGTGAAAGGCATAGGTTTGAGTCAGAGTCAGTGGAAAAGACTCGTGGATCTAACCCCTCAAATTCACGCCGCTGTAAACAGTACCACATTCAAACAGAATGTTTAAACATCCTTTTGGTGCGATCGTGTCCGGGCCTTCGGGTTCCGGGAAGACGGAATTTGTAAAAAAACTCGTGTCTCGTGCCGAGCAGATGATTGATCCACCTCCCGAAAAAATACAGTGGTACTTTACCGAATGGCAGGATTGGTATCCCGACTTCAAGAATCGAGTGGAGTTTTACGAGGGTTTGCCGGATGTCGAATCCATGGACAGGAGAATGAGAAAGCTGGTGATTTTGGACGATGCCATGCATCGAGCCAACGAGCAAATCGAAACTTTGTTTACCAAACATTCTCACCATCGCAATGCCAGCGTGGTGTTTATTTGTCAAAACATGTTTTTTCGTAACAAACATCAGCGAACAATCAGTTTAAACAGTCATTACCTGGTCATTTTCAAAAACCCACGAGACGAAAGTCAGATATCCAAGATCGGATCTCAAATGTTTCCGACAAAGAGCAAACATTTCTTGGAAGCGTATCAAGATGCAACGAGTAAACCGTACGGTTATCTGTTTGTCGATTTGAAAACGTATACTCCTCTGGAGATGAGATTGTCTACCGACATATTTCCCGATCAATTACGTGTAGTTTACGTGTAACAATAACAACAACAACAACAACAATAAAAGAGTTTTCTCGATCGCGTTTTGCGTCATTCGTTCGACATGCATCGTCTGAGACGTCACGGATCGCTGTTGCGTGCCATTCCTCATCTCAACAAAAAACAACTGAAAGCGCTACTCAAAAACTCCGATGACGACTTCAACAAAACCATTTGCGAGATTTCTGAAAACGTTATAAAAGGGCACGTACCTCTGACTGCGTGTCAAAAGAAAAAGCTATCTCGTCACAGAAAGTTGCTGCGTCAGCTCGCCGGAGCCAAAACGTCGGCAAAACAAAGAAGACGACTAGTCAATCAAAGCGGTGGTTTTTTGCCGTTATTACTGGCACCTTTGATTGGAGCCATCGGTGGGGTTGTGGGTAAAGTTATCGACAAGTATGGTTAACAAGATGATCATGGTCCCACAAGAGTTGATGGCCGCATTACAACCGCGCTCGAGAAACGAATTTGATGAAACGGAGCCAAAATATAAAAAACTCTTGGACATTGAAAAAACAAATGCAGGAAATTCTACAAGACCCGACCATGAATGATGACGTGAAAGCTAAATGGATCAATCAACTGCAAATTCAATTCGGTGCTTTCAGGAGCCAACTACAACCCATTGTTGCTACACCGACACAATCTGTAGCTACACCTGCACAGCAACCTACCACCACCACCACTACCACATCTCCAACACCTGCCGAACCAAAATTGGACATGATACTACCTCGAGTGTTGGGTGCTGTGCCCAAAACTTACAAACCTAAAGCACAATATCTCATGGAACAGTTAAATCTCAATCCCAAACTGGATTGGACGGACAAAGGCGAAATAGTTTTTGAGGGTCAGCAAATTTCTCGTTCCAATTTAGTAGACCTGATCAATTACACTTTGAGAAATCGTAAAACCGCACGACCACCGAGAGGGATCAAACAGTTCAGTAAAGCTTTGCAAGAAATCAATGCACCCAGAGACATCGTCGGTAACGACAGCGTGTGGGAGGATATTAACGATTTGAGAGAACCCGAAACCTCATTCACTTCCCAGCATGGACGAGGAACTGAGCAAAATATACTTCGACGCGAAACACCCGGCTGGATTCGGTGGCCATCGTCAACTTTATAAAACCGTACGAAACAAAGGTCTAAAGTACACTGCAAAGGAAATCAGAGACTGGCTCGCAAGACACGATACGTATACTCTACATTACCCTGTGCGATACGAGTTTCCAAGATCAAAAACCATTGTCGGTGGCTTGAATGAGCAATGGCAAGCAGATTTAGTTGACGTCTCGTCTATTGCAAAAGTTAATGACGACAATCGATACATTCTCACTGTCATAGATGTGTTTTCGAGAAAAGCTTACGCCGAACCGATACGAACAAAGGGCAGTCAGAACATGATTGCAGCTTTCGAGTCTATCTTTCGACGAGCCGGTGTGCAACCTGGTCGTCTGCAAACGGACAAGGGAACAGAGTTTATTTCTGCAGCCATGCAGTCTTACCTAAAAAGTAAAGGAATACAACATTTCACAACAGAAAACCCTGAAACTAAAGCGGCCATTGTC
Source organism: Geophilus carpophagus (assembly GCA_034687075.1). NCBI lineage: Eukaryota > Metazoa > Arthropoda > Chilopoda > Geophilomorpha > Geophilidae > Geophilus > Geophilus carpophagus. The sequence continues at coordinate 3,906 of JAQFZN010002305.1, read as the reverse complement.
GAAAGATTCAACAGGACTCTGAAAAATAGAATGTGGCGATATTTCACGTACACGGGTAAACATCGTTACATCGATCAACTGCAAGCTTTTCTAAACTCTTACAACAACAGCGAACACAGAAGTCTTCAAATGAAACCGATTCGAGTGAATGCGACAAACCAGTCGGCGTTATGGCACAAACAATACGGAGACGTCAAAGAGAGGAACAAAAAATTCAAATTTAACATCGGCGATCAAGTCAAAATCAGCAAAGCCAGAATGACTTTTCGAAAAGGCTATAAAGCAGGATGGTCGGATGAAATATTTTTCATTCGTGAGAGAGTTTGGCAAGAACCGGAGCCGGTTTACAGACTTCGTGACTACAACCGAGAAATTGTCAAGGGAGTTTTTTACGAGCCGGAACTACAGAAAGTCACAAAACAAACCGACGATCTGTTTGCGGTAGAATCGGTTTTACGAAGCAGAGGAAGAGGAAAGAGAAAAGAAGTATTGATACGCTGGCGCGGATACGGTCCAGAGTTTGATTCCTGGATTCCAGCAACACAGCTAGAAGATAGACCACCAACCTAAAAAAAAAAAGAATGACGACGACGACGACGACAACTCGAGAACAATTTTTCATGACACTGCCTTCGAATTCGTCAATGTCATATTTTCCCGACAACACTTTGACAAATTACAAGACTCAACTACCTAAACCGATGGAATTGGATGGATCTTGGGAAGTCGCGGTGACGGAAATACAATATCCGAGAAATTGGACCAACGTTAACGTCAAGGATGGTGGATTTTTTAGAGTTCTCAAGAATCCACGAAATAAAATCACATTTCCAAAATATAACAAGCATGTCTCGCGTGTACCGGTAATAGAAGAAGGAATTGATACTCCGATCGATTCCATACAGCACCTCGTCGAGTTTCTCAATAATTATATAAAAGTTCACACAAAAATGTATCCTCCTTCTCCTCCTGTAAAGATTGAATGGAGCAATAGTGAAAAACGTATACTATTACTTTTAAAGGAGGACTTTCAGATTGTGATTTCTCACAGACTGGCCTACGTGCTTGGATTCGATGGAGACAAAGATGAATACCTGCAATACACAACCATTGCACCCTCGCAACCACATTATCATCCAAACGAATTTACAAAGTGGGAAATCACGCTGGAGAACGAGAAAGAAGAATCGATCGATTACAACTTGAGACTGAAACCCGGTAACTACTCCACTCCCGAACAGATATGCCAAGAATTGAACAACACCATCAAAAATACAAACGATGTAAATTTTACGTACGATCCGATCACCAAAAAAGTTCGACTAAATATTTCAAAGACAGACAACATCACCGTCGTATTGACCGAACAACTGTCTTTACTCTTGGGGTTCAAGGGTAACAAAGTTCACAAAAAAAGTAAACTCGCTCCTCACCCCATAGATTTGAACGTTGGATTTTTCAGCATGTTTTTATACTGCGATCTAGTAGAGTCAGAGATCGTGGGAGATGTGTTGGCACCGTTGTTACGCGTCATACAGATCAAAGGAAAAGACGGTGATTTTGTGACAGAGACCTACGATACTCCATATTACAAACCTTTATTGAGACATCGTTTTGGTACTGTCGAGATCGATATAAGGGACGAAGTAGGTGTCCCCATACCATTCAGCATAGGACGGTTGGTGGTGACACTACATTTTCGCAAGATCCAACCATGAGAATCCCTTATCACACAAACCCGGAACTCTGCTACGATCATTACTGCAGTTCTCAGTATGGAGGATCGTTTTTTGTCGGAAGTAGATATCAGCGTGGACACGGTATCGGGAGCTTTCTAGGAAACATGTTTCGGCAAGCACTCCCTTTCTTGAAAAGAAGTTTAACCAAAGCAGGAAAATTTGCTCTGGATCGTGGAATGCGAGTTTTAAGCGACGTAGAGCGTGGAAAAGGGTTCAAAGAATCTGCACGTGAAAGAGTTCAAGAAGCAAAAGAAGATGTAATGAAAGAACTCGGATTAAAGCAGAAGGGGGGAATAATTCGACAACCACCAGAAAACTGGTTTAGACAAGCCGGTCGTGGTCTGACGCTCAAAAGACCCACACAAAGGAAGCCACTAAAGAGAAAAGCACGAGCCAACAAGTCTCAGTCTACTTCCGGACAGCGCAAGAGAAAGAAGACCGGTCCCAAGCAAGCAAAGACTTTAGATATATTTACGTAAAAAACATGCCTGATTTTCCCCACGAAACGAGTTCTGAAGGAACCATTCCCGAGATGGAATTCTTTTCTTTGCCAATCACTCAAGTAACAGCCGAAGACAACGAGTATGTCGAATACCACCCGATATCCGCCATCACAGCGAAAGGGCCCATCGAATATTTTGTCTCCGGTGCATCTGACTCCTACATCGACTGTTCTCAAACTTACTTACAAGTTCGTGTAAAAGTGACAAAAGCGGATGGTACAGATTTAGCTGCAGATAGTGTAGTATCGACGGCTAATTTATTTCTGGCAAGTTTGTTCAGCCAAGTTGACGTTCATCTCAACGAAAAACTGATCAGCGCTTCTGACCAGAATTATGCATATCGCTCGTATTTGGAGACTTTGCTCTGTTACGGTGAAGATGCAAAAAGCTCCCAACTACAGTTGGAGGGATATTACAAAGATCCCGGAAACACGATGGATAAAGTCAATCCGTTGGAAGCCGATACCAAGGCTTCGGGTGTTGTGAGAAGACATAAAAACATCAAGGAAAGCAAGACTTGGGAACTCATCGGACGTCTACACTCTGATATTTTTGCTCAACCTTTGCTTTTGGTAAATGGAGTCGACATGAGAATAAGACTCACACGCAGCAAGGACTCGATGGCAAATGAGAAATTTAGTCACGAATCTGGCTTAAAGCTTCTAAACACCACTTTTTAAAATAAGCACATTCCATTCTGGGGCAGTGGGCAAGTCTGGACACGTACAACGAATCATGAAGAAGACATCCACAGTGCGTGAGACTTCCATCGTACAATTTTTCGTATTTGGGGCAGCCGAGCGTTTCGAGGTCAACGTACGGAATGTTACAATACTCCAACACACGTTGCTCGACTCGACCACCCTTGAACGCAATAACCGGTTTGTCGGCTTCTTTCAAACAATCGATATGTAGACTGGTCAGAACCATCGGCAAGTAGTGTTGAGGTAACTCATCACCTCTGTCAGCAAATTTCATACCGTGAAAATTTCTCGTCAACCAAGAAGCTACTTTTTGCCATTTGCGTTCGAGATCTGTGAATTTACCAACCGAAAACTCATAACTTCGAGTCTCATCTTTATAAAGATACGATATTCCCAACTCTTTGGTGTAAAACTTGTTACCAAACTGAAACCCTTCCATATCAATAACGCAACCGACATCTTTCAATATACTCCACTTGCTGCGAAGAATCTCTTCGTCAGAAATCATGTTGATGAATGATTAAAATTCAAAACAACTACTCACATATATCTAGAACAAACCAATACAAAAACACAACATAGTTTTCAAAAAAATCGTTTATTTTCAAGAAACCAATCACAAATTTCTTCACGTTTAAACTTGGTAAATATTTCAAACAAATCCAAAGTCAACTCAAGCTCGATATCAGACTCTGTGACAGGGTCAGACATCACAAAAGTCAAACAAAGATGAGCTAAAGATTTTTTCACTTGCAAAGATATCGCGTCGTCGATCTTGATACAATATCCATAGAGGATTCCATCACACACCAATTCCGAAACTCGGTCGTCGAATTCAGCCTCAAAGAAACTAGGCGGGTGAAAGTCCGGTGGGTGCTTACCGCTTTCATCCAAATTCGATACACACCTCGCAACGTCTTTCCAAAGTACTTCAAACTGTTCAGATGTAAGCACATCCCA
>JAQFZN010002304.1:0-11827 GCA_034687075.1 Geophilus carpophagus | reverse complement strand
CTGTTTTGATTGTCTACTTCTCACCCTTTTATGAGGTTTTCGTACCATCTTACCCTTAAGACAATCCTCACATTTATTCAAATTATTAGAAATTTTATCAATGCCAATAACTAAGTTATTTTTACTCATCATCTCTATATATTAATAGTTTATATGACCTAAGCAGTCATGCCACAACTTGTTTGTTTCACTTGCATGGTTAACTATCTCATCTTTAATTATTTTACCTCGCAATATAAATTGATCACCTGATCGTTCTGCCTTAGCTATAACTCTCAATTGTTTATCATAAATAACAGCTTCCTTTTTGTCAAATGTTATTGTTAAGTCATTATCTACTAACTTAGCCACTGACAGTAAATTATTACTCAAATCAGGTACACATAAAACCTTTTTCAATCTGATTTTTAACTCATCACTTAATTCTAATAATATTTCACCAATTCCATTTGATTTTAACTTCTTGTCTTTAGCTGCTATTATAATCTGTCTATCATCATTTTTAAAAATAATCATACAAGTTGAATTGCTTGTCATATGACTACTATTACATCCTGAGTCAATCAACCAATCTGACAAATTCTTATTGTTTACACTTTCATTTGACTCATCACTAGTTGTGTTATCTTGCTCTGAACTTATTTCACTATCACTATTTTGATATTCACTTGTTAATAATGCATTTTCTAAATTAAGGTTTCCACTTTCAATAATGACATTTCCCCCAAAATTATTACAATTTTTGTTTGAATCTATTTTATACTCACAATCATAAAAATAATCATTACTAAAAATATCAATGCATTTTCTACCTTCAAAACTTTTATTTTGTTTTGCAATACACTTTGGCACTTTAAAATCACTTATATTAACACTATAGTCTATTTTAAGTTCAAAAGCATTCATAGCAGTTTCTCTTTTTTTCTTGCAAATGGTTTTTCTCTCGTCCTTGTGATTGGTTGTATTTCCACTCATGTTTCACTGTGTCACTGGTGCAGTCCTTTGCAATGTGTCCTGGTTCTTGACATTTGAAGCAACACTGGGTGCCTTTACAGTCATTAGCCATGTGCCCAATTTTATCACATTTAAAACAATGTATTATTTTTTGTTCTTTCTTATTATCTCTTGCTTTGTAAACACTCTCATATTTTTTTTCACTTTTACTGTTTGTTATGATTTGTATTTCCTCATCTCGGATTGCTTCTCTTATATCTGTCAATGACTGTTTTTTGTAATTTTATAGAACTTTTTATGGCATTAAACTCTTCTCTTAGCCCATACAATGCATAACATATAACTTCATGATCTTCAAATTTTTTAAGTCAGAACATTTGTTTATTATGCACTCAATCTGGTTAAAATAATCATCAGCACTTTCATTAGTTTGCATTTTAATTTGTGTGAGTTCTCCTGCAGTTCGCACTTGTAACTCATTGGTTCTTGCCATCATTCTATCACGTAATGTTTCCCATAATAATTTAGAACTCCGAATATTTGTATATTTTTGAGTAAGTGGGCCTGACATTGCACTAATCATGATCCACCTGGCTTTGGCATTGGACCTAACGTCACGGAACCTAACAACCCTCCACTTAGATTACATCAGGAGGCCCCACCTCCCGATCAGGTGACTTCGTGAGCCACATTACTGAGGCTCACTCAGTCTCGAGTTAGGTGCAGAACAGAGAGCTCCGTTCTGTAGTCTAGTGCTTCAGAGACTTAGACAGCACTTAGAGGGATGAGTCTTTCCATGCTGGCCTTATGGCCTAATGAGGGTGGTTATTCGGGGTTCCTCGGTAACCAATATTTAGGCACTTGATCGATTACGAGTTCCGTAGCAGCATGCCATGGTCCTAGTTTCACTTCATCATGGCTCGCCACGTTGTGACGAGCCATGGGCAACTGGATTCAGGATGGCGCTGACTCTGTCAGCGATGCGACGTGCAGGGTAAGGTGACTGAGAGCCTCATTACTTTTCGTATTAATAAACATCTGTGTCTTGAAGATACATCTTGAGTACAATTTATTTGCGTCTGCTCTTCTTACTGCTTGGTGTGATCCAAACATATCAAGTAGTCAGAAAGGCAGTCACAATTGGGGCCTGTCCTTAGGACTTGAACTAGTTGCAAGGTTAATTTCTCGTGGACAAAATTCATTTCTTAGGCCACCGTCTGTGTACTGTAGAAGCTTTGGAATTTTTTCCAAAAGTCCTGATCCTTTTGCCGGTTGCGAAGAATAGATAAATTTTCTGTCGGGCGTGTGGCACTTGACATGATATTTATTCATCCAGTAGTAACTTGAAAAATTTTGGTGTTTGACTTTGAAAAGCGTTGTTTCTGACCTGCTAAGTAATTTTGTTTGAAAAAACTCAGTTAAATCTGTTTATAAATCCAATAATTTAATGGAAACAGTTTTATTATTTTTTGAGTTAATTTCTGAAAAGCCAAAAAATTAGCTCTTACTGGATAATTGGTGATGAAAAATAATGGAAAAAAAACACTAATTAAGGTTTAAAATGCCTGCCTTAAGTTGATTAATTCAGATTTTTTAATTGAAAAACAATTAATATACACATTAACAACGTTTAAACAATAATCTAAACTGCAAAAATTATTACAATTCATTTGAAATAACACAAAAATAAATTGTGAACATGTGTATTTTAATGCCAATAGTGTAAATTTATACCCTACATCCTGGTGACACTGTTGTGATAAAATCTGTCAAAAGAACCAATCCTTAAAAAAAATTATGGGTTTCGTGTGGTCATTTCCACACCGGATATTCTAACATTGGTTTAAACATAAATTTTATCTATCATAAAGACAGAAAAATCTTTGATTAAACTAGATGAATTTTTTAGATCGTTTGATGTAAATGCAATATAAAATTTCTGTACAGTTTAAAGATGAACTTTCTATATTGCAAGGACATAACTGCAATATTTGTGCAGCTTGAGAGTATTTTCAAACTTTAAAAGACAATTTATTGTACTTAAAATATTTTACAGAACTGACAAGAGGAAACACTTATTACCGCCTCTCGTCTCTCTCCAAGATTTTGGCCAAGAAAAGGGACAAGGGGACGGAGCATAATAAAAACTAGACACAAAACATAGATAAGTTTAATCAATTTTTTATTAAAACCGCAACTTCATCTCATGCTCCATGACTAGTCGACAGAATGCTGCTGACTGATCAGCTTGGTTCTGAAACCCAAACCAAGCCCAATAGCCCAATGCATGATTTGGACTAGCTCAAGTGCCTTCTGGAACAGGACCTGTCAGGACAACCCGGCAGGTCTGTGCCTGAGAGGCAAGACTGCTTTTTCCTTGCAGCAGCATCTAAGTCCTGGGACAGATGTCAGATGCACATAAGCAAAAGGGACTCAGTTTGAATCGTCGACCAACGATTCGCCGACCACGTTTCGCCGACCACGTTTCGCCGACCACGATTTGCCGACCATGATTCGCCGACCACAAATGGTCGACTGATGAATGGTCGACAAAAATGAATTGGGACAAATCGTCGACCAAAAAAAAAAAAAAAATCAAAAATGTAGAATCTGACGGTGAAAGTTGAGTGTGGAAATTTCGCTAAGGTTTGCATAGGATAATAAAAGTTTACGTTGGAAGATGTTAGGCTTGAAGAAATGAAACTTGAAATGTCGTAGAGTTCACAAATAGCTCTTCTCTTATTTGATTTCCACTCTTAGTGTTTGTGGAACCTGCTCGCTTTCTTGTATTGAATCATTTGAATTATTTATTACTAACATACATAGAAACATGTGTGTGTGTCGGCGAAACGTACATAAGGTAACGTTTCCTAAAAACGTGAGGTCGGCGAAACATATGTATCGACCAAACGTATGGTCGACCATACGTTTGGTCGGCGAAATGTACAAACCCCAAGCAAAAGAGCTGGAAACTTGACCTTCTCAGGTGAAGTTCCAAAGCAAGACCCTGATTCCTAGTGGCCCAGGATGTTACATCTGAATGGCGACCAATCAATAATTAGTTGCAGCTGCCATGACCTTAGACGTCCTCTTTTGATCCTAGTGACCCTTAGTGGACTGTGCCTGAAAAGCAGTCACACACTGCATAAAATGAATCTCCCTCTTTTTTTTAAACAGCAGAATTCTCTACGGAAGTCTCTGATTGGCTGAAAATCAAACATCTTGTAACAGCTAATAAGCATCTTATTGAGCTGACCAGTCAAACCAATCGCCAAACTGAAACAAGAAAAAATGTTTTTGTTTTTAGATGTTAAACGTGGCTTGTGATAAATTTTCATGTAGCAAAATAAATTTTATTTCAACAATATTAATTTTAAAATTTACTGTTAATTAATTAATTCATAATACAATAAAAGGTTATTAATGTCTGCAGAATTTTGAACCATGAGTATTTGAATCAATCCAATCATAAAAATAATCTACTCTTGTGTAAATGCCAGGATAGCATGGTAATGCACAACCAAAGCCACTTGACACTACCCCAATTAAATACCATCTTTCATTGTCATCTTGTATAGCTAAAGGGCCACCAGAATCACCCTAAAAGGATTGAAATATTTGTAAAAACATAGAAATAAATAATTCATATATTAATTGAGCTTAGCATTACTTACTTTACATGAATCTTTTTTGCCTTTCAGAAAACCAGCACATATTGAAGATGAATATACTAAATAATTTCCATAAGCTTTTTTACATTCTTTTATTGATAAAACAGATACCTTAACTTTCCGTAGTACAAAAGATTGATATCCATTTTCTACAAAACACATTTTAAATACAAATAACACGACTGTGTATAAACGTGACTTAAAATATTACTTTGTGCTGTTATTCCCCATCCACTGACAGTAGCCTTTTTACCAGTGTAATTTTTTTTTGGTCTAGGAAAGCATGGTGGCCTTGCATTGTGGTTAAACTTAATGCTATTTTTCATTTTGATTAAAGCTATATCGTTAACAAAATTTTTCGTTTGGTATTTAGGATGCACAATCAATTTTATTGTTGGAAGCAGCTTTATTTTTTGTCGCCAATCGTGCACACCCAAAAAGACGTACACATTTGAAGCTTTAGAACTATTAAGAATACAAAAAAAGTTTTAATTGTCTACTTAACTACATCTACCAGTCCAGTATTAACCTTAATCTTTTATTGTATCTTTAAAAAATATTAAAGTAATTACAGTAAAATAAATTTTGTAACCATAATCAAATTGACTTGTTTTAATGGGGTTTGTACATCTGACCGACTGTACGTTTGGTCGACGTTCCAATTGTCGATGTTTTAGCGTACGTTTGAGCGACATATGTTTGAGCGACAAATGCCAAGAAGCAATGAAAAATAAAAACAGAAACCAAATCCTCGAAGTACCATATAAATCTATAAGATAATACATATTTCTCCAACACTTGGGCACGAACCGATTCGCTCAAATTCAAACTTAACAGATTAGCTCTTTCATTTAAATTCGTATAAACTTTAGACCCTGTATAACCTGTATAACCGTATAAACCCTCAACCTCTGAGTTAAACTCTGTGGTCTACAAGGTTGCGTAGTAGTTGTATTTGCACTAATAATAAGCGGTTTAACGGTGATAACCACAGTATCTTTAGAATTCGGAGATGCATTTTCACTTGCAACTGGCATATAAAGCCCTTTACTAGGATCAGGTTGACTTTCGGAACCTGAAGATGAATCTTGTTTCTTATGTTTCTTTCAGTTCCATTTGTGTTTCCCTTGCGTTTTGGTACATGGAGAAAAACTAGTGCAAAAGTTGAATCAAAGGAATATTTACTTGTTGAGAAATATACGCAACATTCAAACTAAAATAATATTTTGCTGACTCGAATTCTTATCTAACGATTCAACGGCTTCTTCTATTCGAGCTCGTTCCAAATCTTTAACTTCCCTCAATTCAACTTCAATAATCAACGCTTTTTAAAATAAAATCATTTCTTGTCTTGAATTTGTACTTATTTTTAGTGTTTTTGCTATTTACTTTGAATAAAGAAAAATTATTGAAACGATATATAACTGTATAAAAATAAGCTTTTACTTGCATCGTGTTGCTCAAACCGTACGAAAAAATTTGGTCGATCAATTGTGGTCGACCATTTGTTAATCGATCAATTGTGGTCGATTTGTACAAATTGTACAAATCAGAACCAACCAAAAATGTTCTATCTAAAATTAAATTTTACGTGATCAAATGAAAATTTTTCTATATTTATTAAAACTCATGTACATATGTTAATTTTATATTATTCCAAGTTTTGTGCGGTCATAAACTCGATCAAATGTACGTTTCGATTAAACGTATGGTTGATCAATTGTATAGTCAATCAAACATACTATTGATCTGATGTGCAAACCCAAAAAATGACCAAAATTAAAATCATGCAATGGAATTAAATATTTATTTCAGTGGGCTAGCCCTGGTTTTGACCAGTATATGCTCAGCTCTTGCCAGCGACAGTGATCCAGATAAAACCAGCTCCCGACAATACCCAATTCAATAAAGCTGCACCTCGATGATTCAAACACCAAGGTGGGATGCAGCATCCCCGACACACCAAGATCAAATCCACTAAACACATCAAATAAAGGCCAACACACTATAACAGTGTCAGATTCCCTCTCTTAAACATGCATTGGCGCACCTCCCACCTGGCCTAAACTCTGAAGTTAGGACAGGTGAGTGTCTACCCAATCACATTTTTTATCTTTAGTATAATGATTTGTAAATAGTAAACATGCATTTCAAAATTTTGTACAATTAAAAGTAATATTTTAACTTACTTGCAAACGCAATGTGCAGCTGTAAGCACATATCCTGGTAGAAAAGCAAAAATTAAAGTAAATGTTCAAAATAGAATATAAAGTCAAACTTGGTTATACAGACAGCCAAAGGATTAACAGTAAGTTAACAAACGGTAACAAAACAAACAAGATTCTTAATCTTCATATCAAAGATTTATAAATTGCAAACAATCATAACATTTGTTAGAAATTTTTGTGATGTGTAATACACATTAGCTGCATTCAATTCAGAAACAAAGTGACTTTTCATTGAATGTGTCTTTTTTGAAATCAGTTAAGTCACTTACGATCCCAGACCAAGATTCCAGACGTAGCTTTGGCGGCTTTATTATTTCTCTTTTTGGTGTTCCGGTTTCATGGGGCTGTTCTAAGCAGCGTTAAAATAGAAATTTTTCTTTAGGTTAGTTTATTTATGATGCAAACATGCTTGAGTATGAATACTTTGAACAATCTCTTACCTTGGTAACTAGCTGTAACAGGTTATGTGACATCACAATTCATTTTTAAATGTATATTTACTTTAAAAATGACTTGTCATGTCACTTGTTCGTTCCCAAGGTAACAAATTGTTCAATGTATTCATACCCAAGCCTATTTGCATTATAAACAAACTAGAGCTACAGAATGAGTTCTATTTTAACTTCCCCCTGTAAGTTTCAAATTTTAAGAGTTCATTACTATTGCTATCCCTACTTTTACTATATGTAAAAAAAAATTTCGCTACACTATTGCTACTTGAATGCTACTTTTTTGCTACTATTTGCTACATTACCGCTACTTTTTACTTTATATTTGTCACAATAAACTAATAAAATTGTAAAGTAACAATAATAAATAAATTATTAAATTACTCCTATAGTAAATAATAAATAACAAAAATCAAATTTTTATTAGCTAATTACAAGTATTATTTTTATTTTTTTTATTTATTGGGGATTTTTTTTATTTTTTGAGGATTATTTTAATTTTTTTAATTTAATAATTTTTATAATTTTTTAATTTTTTTGGACAGTAGCAATCATTAGTAGCACTGAAACTGCCAAAAAGGTAGTAGCATGCTACTATTTTACTACTAATCCATTACTTTGCAATAAAAGTAGCGGCGCTACTAGCGATAGCAATTGCTATCAGTAGCGCACTACTAGTAGCAAAAGAGTTTTTGACCCTGTTGACTACTATAAATTATGGGTAACCAGACAGCAAATGGAAAAATAACTATAGTTAAAATTTTCAAACACACCCTAGTGCCAGTTCACATAAGCATGGTTGCCATAATAATAATCAGCGGCGTAAATCAGCATTTCCCAATCACCGGTCCGCAGAGATTTTCTACCGGTCCGCGGAAGTGGTCAGGGTCAGATTTATATATTCTGGGGCCCTAAGCAAAATTTTTTTGGGGGGTTTAACCCCTCAAAAAAAAGTTTAATTTAAAAAAATACACTTGTGATTATAAATAAAGGTTTTTATTCCGGCGTTACCGGTCCGCAAATTTTTTTTTCCTATTTTCACCGGTCCGCCAGGATAAAAAGGTTGGGAAACGCTGGCCTAAATTGCCTATGGCCAATATGGCCCTCTTTATAAGCATTTGTTGCAGGAATGCGCTAGAGTTAGATATTGTAATTTTTAAAATAGTAATAAATTAAAAAAGTATTAAACATAGACTATATTATGAGAATAAAAAATAACATAAAATATGAAAAGGCAATGTTTGTTTTTTTTATAATGCCGAAAAAAGAATTTTCCTTTACTGATATCATTTTCAAATTTTGTATTGCAACTTAGTATCCTGACAAGAAAAGGTAAACATATTTTTAAACTTTCTGAATTCACTAGTGCCTCTATATTTAATAATTTAAAAAGTTTTACATTTATAATAATAAATTTGAAATTCCTCCTTACTTTTGTCAGTAGTGAGCTACTGTAGGAGTAGGCATGGTTTAAAATAAGGCGTAATTTCTCAAAAAATTGTTATTTGGAAATTTTTCTTTAATTTTTTAATTTTATTCATTACAGCCAATAGCATTTTCATGTTTTCTGTTTTGCTAATTTTAGTTTCGAATAGGGGAAATGAGATTAAGCATTTCGCCTAAAAATATTTTAAAATTTTAAGCAAAATAGGCTGTAATCACTAGGGCATGGATAATAGGCACTAAAAAAGTCCAAATAGGAAGGCAACAGAGGCATTAAAAATGCAAAATAGGCACTAATAGGCACTGAAGAAGCCAAATATTATTTACTGTTTATTTATTCAAATTCAAACAACATAATGCAATTGTAGCATTTTAACACTTATGTCCTTCCCAATATGCATACGTTTGTCGGATTGACATTATAATAACATCACTTTTTGTCACATTGGTCAACAACCAATATCAGAAGTGTTCACAATGTTTTAATTTGGTTATTTTTAACTAATTGCCAATGTCATGTGCACATTGGGTTGCTTCACTTTGTGCAGATAAAGTGAAACAATTATGTGTTACAATAACATCATTGTTTTACTTTGTAAAGCTGTTCCTGTCTTTTTTTTAGCAAAAGCAAGCCAGAATGAAAAAGATTTGGATAAAAAAGGAAAAAAATCACAAAAAGGCAATTATAGGCATTAGGATTTGCAATACCGGTATTTCGCTATTTCAGAAAACCAATACCGAGATACCAGTATTATACCAGTATTCTAGTAAAAAAAATAAACAAAATAAATGAAAAACAAATAATACAAATTAAAAAAATAAATAAAGAAATAAAGCTAATACAATAAATTTTCTTTTAAAATTAAAATTTTTTTTATTATATCAACTTTTTTAATGAATTAAAGTATGCATGTAAAAAAGTTAACATTTCAATACTATAATCTGTAAGTCTTGATCTTAATTTGGTGCAAATTAATCCAGCTGCAGAGAATGCTTTTTCTGATTCCACACTTGTAAGAGGAATAGTCATTAAGTAATCATAAACTCTCTTCACTTTCAAAATAATTAATTTCTTTTCTTACAATAATATTGAGATCTTTAGAAATTTTTGAATTTTCTGGCTTAGTTACATTCATTGCAGTTTGATTATTAATTGCTATTTGTAGTGTTTCATTCACGGAAAGCTCAGAAGTAGAAAGTAAAATTGTTTCTTCTTTCATTTCGGTGTTTATCTTTATATTAATTACTGTTGTTGCTGTTGGTTTTTGATTAAATCGTTCTAATAACTTTTTAATATTTTTTTTTAATATTTACTTTGCTTGTTTGATTAAAAATACTCGGATATTGATTACTATCATCCAATTGATTAGGATTGTGTAAGCATTGTAACACATCAGATAAATATGTTCTGCTTTCTTTAATTTGTAATTTTAGTGCTTCTAGAACCTCTTCAGTGAATGCTGTATTTTGTTTTTGTAATTCCTTTAATATAAATTGCAAAGTGGCATTAGCAGTTAAAAGATTAGCATCTTGCTGCAGGCCCATGCCTGAATATATGGCCACCTGCGTGCCAGTATGCATGGTGGTCGCCATGTGAAATGTTTACAGTAAACAATGACATCATTTCTGGCAATTTAGCCGCCTTTTAATTTGGCACGCAATGAACACTGGCCTGTCTTGTCGGCACAAAGATTCTAATCCTAACTTAAGTGGAAGTAAAACGGAAATTAAATTATTTATCAAATTTAATTCTTGGTTAGTAAAAGTAATATTAATACCAACCTTTAAATTAATCAAAGCTTTTTGAATACAATTTTTTAACTTGTAAAAACGTTCTAGCATATGAAGTAAACTATTCCAATGTGTTTTATAATCTAGTATCAATACTAGATCAGTTCCAAATTGTTTGTTAACATGTTTTTGCAAAATATCGTTTTTTGTTGGTGAACATAAAAATAATTTTACCACTTTTCTTATTAACGGATATATTTGTTTGTGTGTTAACTTGCAATCAATTGAAGCATCATCTCGTAACACTGTTAATCCATTTTCATCACTATTCTCATCATCATCATCATCCTCTTCATCTTCAAAATCCAATGACTCTTGGTCTAAATTTGTCAGTGTTTCGTGATTTTGGCTGTTGTAATTGTAAAGTACACTTATTACCGCTAATTGAATACCATGAGCTAAGCATAATTGCTGATCTGCATGAATCAATCGTCCAACCTTTGTCATAACAGATGCTTCATCTGTTGTAATACATACAATGTGTTTTTCTAATGAAATACCATATTCAAGTAACCACAAACATCAATTAATTCAAGATTTCAAAATAAGCTGTTTTAGCATAAACATTAATATTTACATACCTTCTGTTTTTAAGTGACATCCATTTGTCAAATGTTAAACTAAATTTTTTATTCTGTTCGATTCGAATTGAAAAATCATTGGCAATTTGAAGTCGAATTTTTTTCCCATACTTAGGAACAATAGTTTTTATGGAATTTGGAGATTTAGGAATATTCTGATATCTTCCTTAAATCAGAGGAAGTGCAAAAAATATTAAACGACATACCATCACAAGCAGTCATTAATGCCTATGTTGAAAAAATCTGTTATTTTTTTTGCGTACTGGATTTTCATTATTTACATTTAATTTCGAAATAATCTTGTTATTGCTTGATTCTTCATGTTGGCTTTGTTTTAATATGTTGATTTTGTGTATACTTTTTAAATGTGTTTAGAAGCCACTAGTACTTCCACCATGTGTTTGTATTATTTTCTTGCACTTTTTAAAACCAAGGAGAATTTTCTTCATAATTACGATCTTCATACATATTGGTGGCAGACAGTATACCACGTGGCACTGGATATGACTAAGTACCAGTGGGTATTATCATAAAGCAGTAAATATTAGTCATAACCACTGCCACATAGGTACATGACATTAGTGACATGTGGTGTCATTAATTAAAATTTAATTTAATTTAATTTTAACCCTTCAAGTACCATTCAATTGACAAGTGTCAATAGCAGTAAGTTGGAAATAGGAAAACTTTTTTAATAATTTTTAGAAAAA
>JAQFZN010002303.1:0-11832 GCA_034687075.1 Geophilus carpophagus | reverse complement strand
GAAACCTGCGCTTTACAAAACATTATTTGCGACCAAAATGACGCTTGTTCTAATGCATCATCTGACCAAAATTGCAATGGTAGTTGTATAAACAGGGTTGTGACCATTACCATTATAGTAATGGCATTACCATTACAGTAAGGGATTATTCAATAAGTATGTCACGCAAAAAGTGCCATGTCACACAATTGTCACAAAATTTAGAGACTCCCCGTCCACCCCCATGTCACATCACTTACACATAAAGTCAATACCAACTATTAATAAAACTGTGTATACTTAAAATCACAAATAAAATTTATTCAAATAGGTATATTGTAATTTTAACAAAGGGGATTGAGAGTTTTTAAAAGTCACAGTGTGACTGTCACAAAAACTCTCGACCTCCCTTCCCCCTATGTCACATTTGGTCACGCTCTTTGGTACACCCCCTCCCACCCTAGTGCATGACGTACTTATTGAATAGTCCCTAATAGTAATGGTAACGCATTACATTCAAAGCCTGGGAACACGTAGTGGTAACGCGTTACATCATTGCACTAATATGATAATAATGCATTATTGACTAATGACATCGTGCCTAAAATTATAAATTGCCTTGCTCCATTTACGATTAAATAAATTTTAATTCTTTTTACAAATGAAGAAGTTTTGGACAAAGTTCTTTGTAGTGCTGTAGCAATGGCTATTTATAAAGATGCGGTTTTGAAAATTAAAGAGTTTAATGCATCTTTTGCTGCTATTTTCAAGAAATTTGATTTTACTAAAGAAATACAGAGAATGATAAAGTTGAGTACGTAACCACAAGTTTATTTTGTTGATTATGGTTTTTAAATTATTTCATTTAAAGTATTTGATTGCGATTTTGTACCACTCAACGATACTGGTAATGATTGATATTAGAAATTAGATTTAAAAACTAAAAAAATCATTAACTCGGGATCCAATAAGTGGCGCGAAAATGAATAAGCGCGAATTCGAATTTCGCGCTTATTCATTCGCGCTTATTCATGTCGCGCTAACTCATGTCGCGCCTATTCATTTTTCAATTTTTATTTTTCGGCGCGAAAATGAATAAGCGCGAATCCGAATTCGCGCTTATTCATTCGCGCTTATTCATTTTTTGCTTTTTTTTGGCGCAAAAATGAAAATGCGCGAATCAGAATTATTATATATTATTATTGCTCCAGCAATTAATTTTTTCCTTCTCTGGGTATTTAAAGTCTTATTGTGTAAAATCTATTGTTATAGAATACGTTTTTTTTGCAACTACCGGTATGTGCAGCACAAACTGCCTCTTATCTTTAACAGCAATAATTTTTGTTACACTTTTCGTAGATTTAAAGCCATTTTCTGAACTTTGATCGAAGATTAAGCAGAAGTCTATTTTCATTTTTTTTTTTACAATTTTTTTGTTATCTGAGTAACAAAATATTTCAAAATGAAATAAAATTATAATATTTCGTTTGTGTAATATTTTGAAATAACGAAAAATCGCATTGTATTTGTGTTTATACCGAAACGTGCGAGGTACAAAACTGAGAAATGGATAATCGCATGAACTTTGTATAACCTGAAGATAATCACGAACGTTGGTTTTTATTTTCACTTGAACGAATTTAATCAAATAAATCACGATAAAAATATTTTTAGTTTTTAATTTAAAAAAAAAATATTTTACTTTCAAGCATAAGCTTATGACTTAGCGCGAATGAATAAGCGCGAAATTCGGATTTCGCGCTTATTCATTTTCACATTTGAGATATTCGCGCTTATTCATTTCGCGCTAATTCATGTTGTTGAAATTCGCGCTAATTCATGTTTAGATGTTTTCGCGCTAATTCATATTCGCGCTTATTATGGCACCCCCTTGGAATGTGACCCTTAAGGTGCGTGTCCTAAGACAAGACTCTGTTCCTGTTTATATACAGGCGACCGATTAATATTGATAGATGCACCATCTAAATCAGATCGATTTATTGATGTTACTACCACATGACAGCTGGTCAGGGAGGCATGAAAGAATGTTAGAATGTCTGAGATGCTGTTTCTATTTGTATGGAATGAGAAGATCAGTTAAAAAGCACATTGCATCTTGCAATAGATGCCAGAGATGTAAACTCATACAAAGGAAATTGCTCTTCATTTCATGAGTGCGGCAAACATGTGACAGTGAATCATAATCATTTCATTTTTGCTGTAGTTGATTATGGAATGGGCTGGGTTGAGGTACAAATCACTACAATCGTTTCCATTTTACATAGGCTGCAGCAGATTCTGCAGTCGTAGACAGCACCAAAGTGACCTCAGATGCCATGGAGGTAGTACTGATGATGGTTGATGACATTGTCAACACCATCAAAGGAGGAGGAGTTGCATCTGTGGCTGTCCATCGATTTGCCACCATAGAAATGGAGACAGCTCAGCATAGAAGAAGAGGCACACTCAGGAGCAATCCTAACAGGGGAAAAAGTTTGCACATATACGGGCGTCCAAACAGTCTAAAAGACCTTTTTATTGGGAAAAGATTATTAAAAAATTTTGCTGTTTGTCCTCATCATCATTATTATGATCATCTGCCAGTCTGAATAGCCTAATAAAAAGGAAGATGCAAATGAACAGTGATATCATAAACTTTGCATTTTTCTGTTGTTTTAAGTATTTGTGGACTTCTCATTAGTGTTTTTTCTATTGTTTGATATACCATTCTTTTTTATGTCATTGGTGCAATAATGTACTGGCTGTTCCTGCATTTTTGATTTTGTACATAATTTTTATGCAAGACCAGCTCAGTGTTTATTTTACGTTTTATTATTAATGTTTTTGTGTTTTTTACATTTCTTTTTCGAATCTGGTACTTTGTGTTTACGTCTTTGTTACTTTCCTTGAATTTGGAACTTATTCCCACGCTAATTGTTGTTGTATGTGCCATTGGGCGCTTGGCAATAATGTTTTTTGTTGTGTTTCATATTCGTATTATTTGATTTGTATAATCATTGTTTCTCTCTTTTAAGGTGGTCCTCTGATCAGATTGACTGTAATCTGCTGCTAAGTAATGTCTTGTCTCAAATCCAGCAATGGTTAAATCATGACACCATCTTTTAATTCACTGTCAGATGGCAGAACTGTAGTGGGTGGAGCAAGGGAGATCCGAGAGTCAGTCGAGCGGAAGTTGTTGTAGTGTTAAGATTGTATGGCTGGTGTGGCAACATCTCAGACACTTAATTAAGAGATTATATATGAGATGTTGATTGGAAGATGTCCCGAGATCTTGTGTGCCTGTGGCGATGTTACAGGTTGTCACATGTGACTTGACCCTTAGCGATCCTAAGTAGGACATGGGTGTGTTCCTCATATCATCCCAATCGCAAATAACTTGAGAATGTTATCCAAAAGCCAAATTTAAACCTAAGGACATTAGTTTTGTGTGTCATCATGACCATGGGTTGGAACAGGGCGGCACTGGCATGGCCAGTAATCGTGGTTAATGGTGATTAGTGGCCATCTGAAAATTTAAATTATTTAGTAACTTGTAAATTTTCTAAAAACCATAAAATCATGAAACAAAACCCAAAAGATAACAGAATTTTAATTAATTCATTCTTGGGTAAATAGTCATAGTTCTAACAAACTTAGTTCCCAGTTTTTTCTTAATTCTTAATATTGTATTCCCATAAATCCCAATAACAAAAATTAAATTTCTTTTAATTCATCAAATACCTAATCTCAACTAGGAAATATTATTTCGACTAGGAGGCTGGACCCAATCAGGGGCCTTCCCCTGATTGCCCACCCCCTCTGATGCGACACCCACAAGAGGGTCTCAGTCTGCTACTTGCTCTCGACAGCTAGACACCACCTGGGTTCCCCCTGGAACGTCAGATGCCTAGCTGCGGACAATACAGTCTTGCCCATCGGGCACAAGCCTGCCGGGATACCCCGACAGATCCTGTCCCCTTTGGCACCTAACCTAACACGATCCAAATCTCACCTTCCGTGAGGTTGGTTTGAGATAGTCAACAGAGCTACATTGCACGGTTGCGAACACAGTGCGACGCCGACGTGTCGGCGGCATGTTGTCGGCGGACTGGAACCATGAGGAAGGGCTGCGGACAATAAAGATATTGTTCGACCCCAACTATGTTTCTGTGCTTGTCGTTATTATGTTCCCTTCCCCTCGCCTTCCCACCAAGTCCAAATCTGCTGGTTGTGCGAGTGATGGTCATACTCACATTAAATTATTCCTTCTTATTACCATTTTCTTAAAATTGCACGAAACTGTAAGTCTAAATAAAAATAATTGAATGCTTTTTGTTACTAGGGTATATTTTAATGCAGAATTTAAACAAATTTACTAATTATTTACAAAACATTATATGCAAAGGCATTTTTCTTTTCAACATTTAGTAGAACCGTAACTTTTGTAGTAATTAAAAAGTTCATATAATTTCAAAAAAGTAATTACATTACATTGGTATTAATGTGGGATTTGTGCACAATATAAGATTTAAAACCATTAATGGTAAAGTTGTACGGATAGATGTTATTTAAGGTAAGTGCATGTAAAAAATGTACATCTTTACCATTAGGTTTTTGATTCAATTGAAATATTGAGCAACGTTTATTACTTGAGATTTGTTCAACAGATGTACCAAACTAACTAACACTGTGCGTAAAATATAGGTTTACTGATGTGTACGTCATTATTACAAATTTAAAGACTATAAAAACAGATTTCAAATTAAATTCGGAAAATATTTAATCGAGGTCCTTGCTTCTGAAATCTGTTGTTCCATGTTATCCACTAAGTAATTCCAAACATCATTTTCTTTTAGCTGATTATCATTTATATCCAATCCGTTAATTGAAATGGAAACACCAGCATCGCTAAAAATACTATCATCGCCCGACAACTTAGACGATGTCTGAGATAGATAAATTCTTTTTGGAATAGTTCCTGTAATTCGTATCGTTTCTATCGATCTTTCGCCTTCTTCACGCCCCTGCACACGGCCAAATGGTCTTTTTGACTGAGTTCCGTAAAATGAAACTTGAGCTAACTGATGATCTAAATCATTATAATCCGCTTTAGACGACTTAGAACGAGGTTCTGCAGATGAAACTGATCTTGCTCGTTGTGACATGCTCGTTGAGCTCCTTTCTGACAATCGCTGAAATACACGCTTAATTCGAATATAATTCACTCGATTTTCGGCAACTACTTACACCAGCTGGTATCAGTGAAGCATTATCTGTTTGTAGTGTAATGCAACTTGGTGGCCAGATGCTCGTATCAATCGTTCCTGCTGTGTGAGTAGAGAGTTTTCTGCTTTTGTCAGCGATCGTTGGAGAAACTAAAAGTTCATCAACCAAACAGTCGAAAATCTCATCCGCATTACAAACCATATATTCCAAAGATTTGATTATGTTCTTTAATTCCTGTAAAATGGTTTTTATATTAATTTGCACACGTCCAAAGCAATAGTAAGCTTTCTTCTTTACCAACTTTCTATTTTTGTTGCTAACTAATACATCTGCGTAGTACGCACACAGAGGAACAAGACGCTGTGATCGAACACTAACTTCATCAGATGCCAATACTTTGATCAACGCGACCACATATTTTAACATGAGTGCATCAACAGGATCCATTGTTTTCAAAACTCTGTAATGATAATTACACTTAGAATTGCTTTTAAAACAATTAACGTGGATTAGAAGAAATAACTGTTTAATCTTGTTGATGTTAGCTGCTTGTTGATCACATGAAATATCGTCATCTTCATCTTCTAATGTTTCAGTGCTGTATTGAATTTCTTTTGTGATTTTTGACCAGTTTGTTGCAGTTTGCCAATTTTTGACCAGTAAAGGTGCAGGTAAACGATCCAACAGATCCTACAATCATCAAATAAAGATTAATATTTACCTCTAAAAATTACGTACATGTAATCTGTAAATATATTATGAACAGAATGGTGGATGAATTGGCATTACTTTAAGCCAATACTATTCAAGAAAACAATAGTGTTTGTAAAGTGCATCTTCATAACATTATGATAAGTTTTAAATTTGAATTGTAAAATAATGGTTTTTAAATTTTGTTCAATTGATTGTGAGACAATTTGTTATCAAAATTGAACTAATAAAGTACAAAGAAAAAATAACAGTGAATTAATATTTGGTCATAATGATTTCTTGCACAAACTTACTATTGTTAGTTTAATTGTTAGTTAAAATCTTATTTCCTGGTTTAGTTTAGAGTTTTCAACATTTAGGGAAAATTTAGGAATACAATGTGGGTAATATGAAAAAAATAGGAAGTAAAAGGGATTGATCATCCATTTATCCTTGAATGAATTACATTTTCTAGAATCTATTGATTTTACTTAATAATTTTATCAGTTTTATAAGGTTTAGTGCAGTATTTTGTAGCCATAATTTCCTCAACCAAATGGGGATTAATGCTGAACTTGCGTTCAAGTTACATAATAATTTTACTTTAAGAATTTTTTGATAAATTGATAAAGCAGCAAGAATGTCACAGCTAAACAGAAGTTCTCAACCAGTGTCACTCATGGATTTTGACTAAACTTGGAAGGCTTGTAGTCCATGGTCTAAATAGTGGAGGGGGATTTGGGGAAGTAATGAACAGGGGGAGGAAAGTTAGCGGGGAAAAAGTTTTCTGTGTATAGTCTATAGAAGACTGAAAGATGGCACTGTTAAGTTGTTTAGAAGTGAAAGAGCGTGAAAAGCATTAGTGAGTCAATTTGCTTCAAGACTTTGACGAGGTTAGTTGTGTTTTTTTTTAATTATTTGTAATTGAATTAAAAGTGTGATTGTTGTTGTTCTGCTCACATGTTAACCAGGAGGGCTCCAGAGTATGACAAAGACCTGCAAATCAATCAGCGAGGCACAGGACATTGGTCACACCTCTGGTGAGAGGCTACCAGAACCATCAAGGCTGTAGCATGTCCTGGTAGTGGCACATTCCTGTAACCCCAAAGCAAGGCCTTCTAATTGATCTTTGATTAATTAGTTAAACAGTTAAACAATAAGGCCATGCGCTTCTGGTTACCAGTCCCCATAGACTTTACGCAGAAAACTATTTCTTTCCTAACTGTCCTCCCCCTGTTCATTACCTCCCCAAATTTTTCCCCTGCTATTTAGACCATGGGCTACAATCCTGCTAAGTTTAGTCAAAATCCAAGAGTGACACCAGTTGTGAACTCCTGTTAAGCTTATGTCACTGCGATATAGACTTTCTACATTGCAAAACAGAAACAATGTAGAAAGTCTATAATAGTTTGTTTATCCATTGTATGTTATTGTTTGAGTGCATCTTTAATAAAGCTCATAGAGTTACAGGGCCACCATTTGCTTCTGATATTTATTTCTCCTCCGTCAATAAGGTTATTCATCAATGTTATGGGGCCAGGGTGTGGCTTTGCAAATTATCTTGGAAGTTCCAAGATAGCCACCATTATAGAGTTTTACTAAGATGGTTGCTCCAGGAAGAAGCAATAGCAGCAGCTGCAAAATATTATTTGGAATTAAAATATTTCAAATAGATATTGGAAATTCCAATAAATTTGTTTGATAAATTGTTTTGCATCTATGTGTATCTCCAACTGGTCCAGTGCAATTTAATTCAGGAAATGCCTGATTTATATTTGTGTTAATTTTGTTTTTGGTATGTCTTAGCTTAAAATAGTTAAGTAGGAGGTGTCTTTTGCACAGTTTATTGATGGATTAATCATTGAAAATTCCAACATTTTATTAATATTCAGTGGTTTCTAGGCATTTTTATTTCAAAATGGCTTCCAGTTTGTCTTTTGCAATAAAAAAAATTAAAAAAAAACAACGATAACAAATAGAAGTTCAATATACCTATGTATTCAATAGAGAAAGACTTATGGGTGAATGCTGATACAGAAGTTAAGTGCTCCAGAAATTCAGCCAAGCTATCTAAGCATGAGCAAAATGTGGATAGAGTTCTAACAACATGTCACTTTGTGATGATTACTTAATCCACAATTAATCCCTGAGAGGCACCCTGGCTGTCATCATCAAACAATTTAATAAATAAATATACAGGGTTGTGACAGTTACTACAAAACAAGTAACGAGTTACAGTTACAGTTACCGCTACTTTAGTAGAAAAGTAATGTGTTACACACCATTATCGTTGATTTTTTGTGCTTACTGTAAAACTCAGTTCACACATGAGAAAAGTAGCAACAGAAATCAAGCAGTAGCTGCAAGATGTGTTCACAGGAGTTCACAACTGCACCAACAGAGCAATAGAAAGCAGCTAATCAGGATGAAGCATTTTCAAAAGGATTTCTTCTAAACATGGAAACAGAATGGCTTGGTATAAAATGTACAAAAAACAGAATGAAACAAAATCTACAAAACAGAATGGAAACTACATCATGGTTATCACGTGATTATATGGTGACTTGGGATTGGTTGACAGTAGCAGTCGCATACTGCTACTGCCTTACTTCATTTTCCTACATTATGAACTGGCTACTTTGACCTACTTTACTTTATTTCTGTTCCCCAATGCACCACACTACTGCTACTGCATGTGTGAACATATGTGTGAACTTAGCTTTACCATTCCCGTTACATTCGAATGTTGAAAAGTGTAGAAATTGAGCGTTAAACAGTGTTAAAATTATGTGACTGTTTAAAATTAAGTTCCTGTGTTACTTCTGTTGTTTTGTTCTTAGCAATAAAAGTATTGATGGTATCTTGCTTTTTCAGTGAATTTAATTCTGAATTATTATTTTTTTTGTTTATCGTTTACTTTTTCTAGCACTAATTTTGTTTTGTATTTGGAATATTCAAATTTGTCTAGTTTTTTCAAATGCTTTTTAAAATGCTTAAATATCCAAAAATGACTTTAAATGTTTTTTTTTCCATTTTTAGTTATTGTTTTTCCGGCGTGATGTGTGCAGCGAGATGTGTGCAGCAAAATGTACTGGCGAGTCGTATGCGGCGAACCATGCGTGGGACTCATGCATGGCAAGTTGTGTGCGGAGAGTCAATTGATTTCCCATTTTCATCTATTGGTAGCAGTGTAAAATAATTTATAAGCAAACCTAATTGCCTTGAAATAGCAGGAAGATAATGAATATGTCTCGCATAATGTTGTTATGATCAATCTAGTTTCCAGAATCAATAGACATTTTATTATTAAAAAAGAAGATTGTAAATAAATTAAATTCGAAAAACTGAATTTTTTTACAGTAATTTTAGGCATGTCATACCGGTAACGATACCTTTGCTCATTTGGATAATGCGGTATCGTTACCGTTCTATTGGTGCCATTGTGTAAAGCGTTCCTGCTTCCCGTTATCGTTACAGTAACCGTCACAACCCTGTAAATATATTGCAAAACAAAGTATTAAAAATTAAATTTTCAAAATTACCAACTTTATAAATAATAAAGATTCTAGTATTTTAATGCTCTAATAAAAAACATTTTCTAAAAATGAAAAGGGTGTCTGATTACTATGATGGCACTAAGCAATGCAACTTGGGCAGCAGGTTAAATCAGGTTGGGTGAGTAGCTTTGGTTGAATTAATTTTGATTTATTTTGATTAATTTTGATTTACAACAATTATTCTCGATTTATTTCACTTTTGTTGAACTAAAAAAACAGTTAAATATTCTGGATCTACATGGATGCCACTTTGTAGACTCCACTTTATCAAAGGGGTCACTTCATCAAAAATATATGTTAATGAAGTGATGAAGTGAAGTCTGTAAATTGATGTCGATGTAGTGATTTTCTATGAACTGAACCAACTCCCTTTAAAGCTATAATGCTTATAAACGACAAATAGACAAGGAAATGAGTAAATAAATAAACTATAACTTACTCTAATTCTTAAATTTTTCAAAATTTTGTCAGAACTGGGGCATAAACCGAGTACCCAATTTTGAAAACATCCAGCTCTGAAAACCTGGTTCTGGCAAATTTGTATGGTTCTGCATGCCTTATAACGAAGATATCTCATAGCAAGCTCTTTTCAAGCTAGTTGTGTTGCTTGGGTTATCTGCAGACTATGATAATGTTTTACAGCAGAAAAATTGTTTGTTAGATATTTGGACCCTACCAGCCATTTGTGCATGATGTCATCCAACAGACCAGGTGACATGTTGGCATGTGATATTTAACATCACATGCCATACAAGTATACCATTCCAGAATATGCTTACGTTGAGCATGAAAATGAAGTTCTACTTTACTATGATCAATTTACAGTTTGAAACTGTTGAAACTACTTTTTGTCCAATATGTAATTCTCCAAGTATTCACCTTTAGTTTACCTTTAATTATTATTATATTTGAGTTATAGTGAGTTATATTGAGTTATATTGAGTTATATTTGAGATTTTGCACTATATTATTTTATACTTTTATATATCAATTTCAAGCTGACCTAATTATATATTGATTTATATATTTTCACAGCTATGTAATTTTCCATTCATTTAGTGCAATATCTCACTACTTATTTTTGTCAAGTGAGATCTTATACAGTTAATGAGATCTCACTACTATATGATTTTATGATTTTGTAATTTTCCATCACTTACTTTTCATCATCAGATCATTTGCAATTATTTTAATATCATCTGTTCCTGTGCCTGTTTATTTTCATGTTCCTATAAGGAATTAAAAGTTTGACTTCGAATTTAATATGTGCTTCTTTATTTATTGTTCACCTATTCTGCAAATTTTAACTCCAACATAGTAGCAGAGGCTGAGAGATGATTCCACTAAGAAGAGGCAGCTGATCCCCTAAGTTGTGCAAGCATCGCCATGGACTCGATTAGTCACTCGTGGCCAGCAGCCGATGTTACTGCAAAATGACTAAAAAGGACCTTAAAAACACAGTAATATACAATTTTGGATTATTTAAACTTATACATGTGTTTATTTGTTATTTAAAAATCAATTTTGGTTTTATTCACATGTGTTTTACTCCTATTACTTCATTGTTTAAGGCCTTTTCAATCTTTTCCCTAAGATCATCATCAGAACTGTGGTTTTTACTATCTGCTGTCTCTCTATATATATGTTTGTCTTTTAAAAACGTTTTGGAAATGTCCAGTAACATTTTTATGTGCCAGAATCATCTTCATGGTGTTTTTCTGCATCTTTTAATATCCTACACTTTAGTTTTCTGAGTTTTTGTTGTGTTGTTTTTTATTGGTTTGTTACTCTTCTTCTTATTGTTATATCATTATATTGTTTTTCTGGTTCTTCTATTTGTTTTAGTTTTTCTATTACCCCCTTATTTATATCTAAACTCCTGTTTCCATTTAAATACGTTCCTTTCCTTTTGGTTTTCTCAAATTCATAGCTTTCCAATATTCTTCTTTTATACCAATCTTCCTCTACAGTTTTGATCACACTTGGGGGTTTAAATCAGCGAATCGAATCCGAATCAAACCAATTAGTTTAAAAATTGTAACCGATTCGAATCCGAATCGAACCATTAGCTTAAAAATCGTAACCGAATCGAATTCGAATCAAACCATTTGTTTAAAAATAGTAACCGAATCGAATCCGAATCGAACCATTTGTTAAAAATTCGTAATCGAATCGAATCGAATCGAATCTGAATCGAATCGAATCCGAATCGAAATATCAAAATACATGTATAAGTGCAATATTTTTTTGTAAACAATGCTCGATTTTTTCTTGTCGTTCTGTTTGCTCGAAAAACTCCCTTTTCGAATCGGATTAATTGAAATTTTTTATCGAATCGAATCTCGCCGGTTCGACGAACCGGAAACCCCCAAGTGTGGTT